>CM031923.1:6439775-6678566 GCA_018703695.1 Prunus fruticosa
GACTTGCCAACGATGATGGACCCACCTGTGGACGGTGCATCGTACATGATTAGACGCATAAGCTGGTTTTAATCCCTTTAGAGGATTGAGAATGGAATATCTCTAATTTTGGTGCGACCTAGGAGCGATGAAGAGGAACTCGAAGCCCTCCTAAAGGGACTCTCTGACACATCAATGTCAACGGTGATTCATAATTCATCGTACAACTAGGTCACGAATGAGTACCAGGCTCGGTTCCAGGCACATGAAGGCTATGTGGAAAAGTAAAAACATCTCTACTTCTTAGTCACATTTCAATCACCCATATTCCACAAATGAGAACACAGGAAGACTGACTCACTCACTAGACTCGCCTAAGCCCTAGATTTAGAGCTTACTCACACAATCCCAACAAGTGTCTCGAGGGCAAAAGCATCGATCAGGTGGACTACCCAATTTTGGTCTCATCACAGGAATGACCCCAAAACGGGACTGACCCCAGAAACGAGACTTCCTCACCAATGGTATCCTACCCCAAAGTAAGGTGTAGGCCCGAAAAATTGAGGCGAGAGCAATTCTCTATGTCATCATAGGGAAGAAGTAAGGTTCAGGCTACTTCTTGCCCCTATTGTGTGTTACTCTTAGAGCAAGGCTGTGAGGCCTTCCAAGAAATCCACGAGGGGATATGTGGTGACGCGCACGTGGGCCCAATCAATGACCACCAAGGTTGTGTGGCGGAGAATACCTTTTGGCCTACCATGGATATTAATGCTAGGCGCCTGGCCAAATGTTGCCGGCATGCCAGCTCTTCGCGGACCAGCTTTGCGTATTCGCCATGGATTACTTCACAAAGTGGGCTGAGGTAGAATCCTCTGGCAACAATCACAGTAGCCAAAGTCAGAGTTTCATTGGAAAAACATCGTTGATCCTCAGTTCGGTATCCCTCACACAATCATCACTAACAATGGAAAGCGGTTAAAACTGCAAAAGTTCTGAGACTTTTGCTTGCTCTCAAGATCAAACTTCGTTTTTCTTCCCAGCTTACCCTCAAGCAAACGACCAGGTGGAAGCCTAACAAACTCCTCAAGGGTACACTTATGAAAAAGTTGGGGGCTAAGAAGGGGGCTTGGTCAGAACTACTCTCGAGCGCACGTCAACAGAGGAAACCCCATATTCTTTGGCTTTTGGGGCTAAACATTCATTCCCATTGAGATCAATGTCCCCACACACCCGAGGTGAAATCAGAGCAATTCTCTCTTAGCAGTGGACTTATTGGAAGAGCATAATCTACACTCTCTTCACCGCGCGTGTATTACAACGGACGACTTGGTATTACAACCAGGATGTTCGCTAGGGGTAACTTCCGACTAAGGGACTTAGTTCTTCGGACAGCGTATGACTTGGGACCAAGGACAGAACTTGCGTATCTTGGGGGCCAAGTTGGAGGGACCATACCAGTCCTCAATGTTACGAGCCGACAAACACTCAGCGATTGCAACACCCATGGAACACTGAGCACCTGAAGGAAATACTATCCTTAGGCACAATGAGAGATTTTACCTTATCACATTACTATTTTGTTTATATTTACTATGTTTTCCTTTTGAACACGTGCACTCTAACATCCCTAACCCAATTTAATTGTTTTATTCAATTTAATTGAATTTAATTATTTTTTGAAATTACAATTTTGCCCTTCAGGTAAGGTCACGTTTAGTTACTTTTCGATCTGCAAGGATTTTCGGGATTTGGATGGCATTTGCACATAGAACTCGTCAATACGAGTTCGTAGACATGTAGTGGGTAGAATCGGACTTTTAACGAAGAAGTTACATTTAATGGAAGTGTAGTGGCACAACCGTAATTTTTTCCAGTTCGATTTTTAAAAACCCAACTGAGCCTCTCGCTCTCGGACTCTCTCTCTCTCTCTCTCTCTCTCTCTCTCTCTCTCTCGCTAGCTAAATTTTCTTGAGTCGATTTCGACTCCGGTGGCCACCGTTTTCGACCGAAACAACAGGAAGTTTCGGGTGATTTTTGAAGTTTCCCACACCATTTTTGACTACTCCTGCTGCCATTTTCTTCAATTGAGGTATGAAACTTCATCTACTCTTCGTGCTCTATCTGTTTATGTACATATTATAGATCAATTTTGAGGTTTTACATATCATTCAATATACCCATTTTTGGGAGACGGTTTCGGCTCTCTTCGGCTAGTTTTTGGCCATGGTCCATGAACAAAAAGTGTTCCCCTGTAGTCTCGAATGTATTGGTATAGGTATTGTAGGATGTTTCAAGAATTTTCTGTCGTGAGAATTTCTCAAGCCACCCCACGGGCGTCGGCGCATGTGGGCGCTTGGGCCACTGGGTGGCTCCCATTTTATTCAAAAACACTCCCCATGTCGTCCAGAGCACAACAATATGCTTGCATTCGAATTTGGTTATTTGTAATACCCCGAAAAATTTAAGGTGGAGTTTCATATTTTAGTGAAAAAAATAATATAATGGTGGAGAATGATTTTGGGTATTTTATCAAGTGATTTTGGATTGAGATTATTAAATTAAGTGTGTTTAATTTCAAGTTGGACAAACATGACCAAAACACCCCTATGTATGATAGATTACCAAAATACCCTTGTAGGCAAAAAAGAGAGAAAGCAACGTGTAAGCCAAGCATTCTCTCCTCCATTACTTTCCCCTTCCCACTTACATTCTCTTCAAAATCTGATTTTGATCTCAATTTGGATGAGTTGTAAACCTATGGGGGATGAATCACCTAGTCTAGCCTAAGATTCTTTCTCATCCTCTTCTTCCCATTCATTGTATTATCACCCTATTCCAAATGGATGACTCACCTATTCTAATTAAGGCTCTTCAATCATAAATTCACTCTTATCCTCATCATTCATTGTATCATCCTTTCTTCCTCATTCACTTATCTTCATCCTCATTTTTCTTTTGTTTCTTTCTAAAATCCAAAAATTCGTCATTTCCTTGGAGCAGCCGAGAACTCAAATTTTGGAAGCTCAAATGAGAAAACTTTCTTCATAAAAGTTGTTCATTTCCATGATTCCTATAACATACTCAAATTTCAGCTCAATCCGATTAGTATAGGCTCTGAAACGTTGGTATGATCATAATAAGTTTACCATTTCCTGATTTCACAGCAGTATGATCGGTTTTAGTTTGTTTCTGTGATTTCATGTACTCAAACGACTTTGGTCCCTTCATCAAAGTTGTTTGAAATGCTGTCTATTATAACATATCAAAATTTCAGATTGATCGGACTTCTCTAGCCACCTTGGGAATGTTTAGAGTGGAACTTGTTTATAGTTTTCAACCTTCGGTACTTCCCTCGTTTTCAGTCCAAAACACTCATATCAAAAGCTCAAAACACTATGGTTTCTTCATGATAGTTACTCCAAATTCTCCTCTTTATAACATATCCAAAGATCATCCAAACGCAATCATTATAACTCTCTAAAAATTGGTATGAACAAAACTTGTTCAATTGATTATGTTGAATCTCTTGTTATAGATATGTGTACTTTCTCTCAAATGGCTTGTTCCTTATTGTGGGAACCTAATTAATTCTAAACCTAGGTCAAATAATTCCTTCCCAATTTGGGGATTATTTGACCTAATTAGGAATTATTCAATTTAATTGGGGGTTACCCAATTAAAAAGAATGTTACGTAATAAGGTTGATGATTGATTTGATTCCTACGAATATTCTCAATTAATGGAGGAGTTACCTAATTAAATTATGTATTGATTTGATTGCTATCCTGATTAGGGATTTGATTTAAATCAAATAAATCAAATCCCTAATTAGTAAAATCTCGACAATTGGGGAGGAATAATTCCCTTCCATCTACGGAATTATTCCTCTGAAACTCTAGCTCCTAAGACCTCTATAAAAAGGATGGTCACATACAAGGGTAGAGGTACGTCTAAAATCACTACCAAATCTCTACAGAAATTATTTCTCACAAACCCTAGCCGCCACTCTCTCTCTCTCTCTCCCTTTTACACAAGGCTCCGGCCACCACTTACGGCTTTTACCATCCCTTCCACCACAAACACATATAACTCCGTACCCCTTTTTAGCTATCGTTTCTTTATAGATCGATTGAACTGAACTTAGGCATCGGAGTGCCTTTGGCCAACACCCCCCGGGTGTGGTCCTCTCATTTGTTCTATTTTGTAGGGAGAAAGAGAGGTGGGAGAAGATGAAGGAATCTTCCAATCGAATATCCTTGCGGGAGGAAATTTGCTCCCACAAATTGGTGCTTTCATTGAGAGCACGAGTTACACTCAACGCGTGCTCAAGGAATCCGCTTCCTCCTATTTTCCAATTCACCGAAGCCTTCCAAACAACCATGGTTGGAAGCATGAAGACGAGGGGCAAAACCGCGCGATGGCAAAATCCGCGACGGCCCAAAGCCACTCCACCCATGGACCCGCAATCAACATGGTGGCGCCACCACCTCTCACCACCGTGCCACCTACCGACTCGTAGCCATGACCACTGCGCCGGCCACCGTAGTCACCCAAGGCCGGATCAGCCACCCTCGTGGCTCCATCGCCCGAGCATGGTGGAACCTCCCATCAAGGTGGGCGCGACCACCGCGACCTAGGCCTAATCTTGGAGCAACTTCATCCATTCCCTCCATTGCATCCGCGCTCGACGCACGCTCCCGCGTACACCTCTAATGAAACCCTAGCCCATATGCAGTTGGGCTCACACACTTCTCTCCTCGAATCCACGAAGTCAGAGACCTTAATCGGGAGAGTTGACCATGGTAGCTCAGAAAGTTGACCAGCTCCTCAACCATATAAACTTAGCTCAAAACCTTGGCCTTGGACCACTGGGCAAAGAGAGAAGGATGGACGACCTGCACCAGGCGGGTAGACCAACGGGTGCCGGGAGGTCCAGCAGGAATGAGCGGACAAGGAGAGGGACAACGGACGTGATCAGCTCGCCAGGCATGTCACAAGCATTTGCAAGCCACACTGAGAGCAACGTGCGAGAAAGGTCGAGCCCGAGACTGGATGTCCGCGCCCGCCCGGGCCCGAGACTTGACGTCCGCGCTCGCCTGGGCTCGCAGAGGAATGCTCTTCAAAGGCTAGGCTCCCAGGGAGGTCAACCCGACAACCTTCACGGTGAGGATCGCGAGGAAAGGCGCTCGCTCTCACTCTCGAAGAGACCGATTCTCGTCGACAAGCTACGGAGGATCACTCGCAAGCGCAGTCCACCAACACGCCACCTAGGCAATGCAGCCAAGAAGCTCGAACCTTGTGGATCAACGAGCAGGTCAATCAACGTCGCCCAGGTCGCGAGGGTCGCCGACGTGTCCAACCAGGCAATGCTCGCAGAGGACGTTAGGAAGCTTGTGAATGACCAACTCAGAGACTTGAAATGGGATCGGGAACTTTCGAGGATGCCCTTCGAAGGAGATGGACCAAGCGAACTCCACACCTTTCACCTTGAATTGAAGGCGGCTCCCCGAAGCCGTTCTCGACTCCTTCGTTTACACCCTTCAAGGGAGACTCCGATCCCAAGAGCCACCAAAAACACTTCAAAAGTGTCATGATCCTCCACAAGGCCGACGACGCGTTGATGTGCAAGGTGTTTGTGATGACCCTACGGGGAGCAACTGAGGACTGGTTCCACACCTTCCTATCTGGGTTGATTAGCAGCTTCAAGGAGTTGGCATACGTCTTCGCGAAAGAATACACGTCTCCAGGACAATCAAGAAGAACCCCGACCACTTGTTCAACCTACGCAAGAAGTCTACGAATCCCTTCGAGACTACATCAAGAGATTCAAAGAGAAAAGGCCAACATCGTAGGATGTGACGACCATATCCGCGTCCTCCGCTTTCGAGAAAGGCCTTCTAGCCTGAACACGACTTATACCGCGAGCTGACCATCGCTCCCAGCCGAGTTCTGGGCAGAGGTCTCGCAACGGCGGAAGGCTATGCGCTCTGCGATGACGATCGAATCGCCGCAAGAAGTCTACTGAAGCAGGAAGATCAACCAACCAAGAGGGCAAGCCAAAAGAACGACGGGTTCAGCAACGAAACAAGGACAAGCGCAGGTCACACCCAAAAGAAGATGCGAGAGCAGGAGAGATTACATCAAATTCTCCATCCCCATACACCAAATCTTAGCCCAAGTGAATGACAAACCTTGGGTAAGGAAGCCTTCGCCTTTGAAAGGAGATCCAGACAAGAGGGATACCAGAAAATATTGTGCCTTCCCACGGGATGCACGGGCACACAACAAACAACGTGCTTTCCTTGGAAAATGCACCTTGAGGAACTCATGAGAGAAAGGTCACTGCACGGAGTTCATTGCGAAAGCAGCCATCCAGCCGGATAGAGGATCGCGACACCACCAAGGAGCCACCTTAGAAGGTCATAAGGATTAACACAATCCTCGCCGACTCAGGAGTCTGGGCTGACAAGCAAAGAAAAGAAGAGGAAGATCAGGATAGGCCACGGTGGTCTCCAAGCTCTAAGCCGACCTTCCACCGGTGGAAGACGACCCAGTGATCGGCTTTCAGAAGAAAGATCTATATCGGCCTCAACATGCCACACAACGACGCCCTTGTCGTCATGATTCAAATCGTTCAGGCCATGGTCGACCGAATCCATGTGGACTAAGGCAGCGCAGCCAATATCCTCCAGTTGACTGTCATCCAGCAGATGGGCTTGGAACCAAAGATGACAGAATTGAGCAGGTCGTTGCAACCGGCTTCAATGGCAACGACAGTTCCTTGGGCACGATGATCTCGACGTCTACTCCCCACCTGAATAAGCTCACAAACATTCATGGTCATTGACTGAAGTCTCACCTTACAATGGCATCCTGGGAGAACCATAGATTGGTAAGATCAACGCCATCACCTCTGCCACTTATCAGAAAATCCACTACCCAATTCCCGGGGCGGTGTCGGCCAGGTGGACAGCGACCAGGCAATGGCGAGGAAATGCTCAGCTGAAGGGCTCAAGAAAAGCAAGCCAACACAGTTCCTCCCTGTGAATCAAGCGGGGTCTGGAGGGAGAACAACCAGACCCACTCCTAGCAACCAGCCGGCCAGGAAGGGGAAGGGAATAGCTATCCCCTTATAGCAATCAAAGCATCAGGACCAGGTCGAGGAAATCCGTCCCAGAGGTTCTCCCCTAAAGAAGGATGGAAGCCCGAAGAGGACGTCGAGCTAATACCCTTGGATCTTGACCACCTTCCTCCAGAACAACAAGGACATGTTCGCATGGTCACCGTTAGACATGCCAGGCATCGACCCGAACATCATATGCCATTGCCTCCACGTCAACCCTCCCAAGCAAGCCGGTGGCAAGAAGAGGCACAACTTTGCCCCAGAGTGGTCGCGATCATTGAAGCCGAGATCGACAAACTTCTAGCAGCCGGCTTCATTGAAGAGGTCTCTTACTTGGAGTGGTTGGTCAACGTTGTTCTGGTGGCGAAACAAGAAAAGGGCAAATGGAGAGTTTGCGTCGACTACACTGACCTCAACAAGGCATGTCCTAAAGACAACTTCCCATTAGGAATCGACCAACTCATGGATTCCACCTCCGGCAATCAGCTCTCAGCTTCATGGACACCTACTCATCTACAATCAAATCATGATGCACGAGGATGACAAGGTGAAAACTTCTTTCATCATCGAGAGAGGGACCTACTGCTATAAGGTCATGCCCTTTAGGCTAAAGAACGCTGGAGCAACATACCAAAGGCTCGTGAATAAAATCTTCAAGGAGCAGATCGGCAAGACTTGGAAGTCTACGTAGACGACATGCTGGTCAAAGCCCCAAAAAGTGCAGATCACATCAAAAACCTCGCAAAGGCATTCAACTTGCTACGCCGTGATCGTATGAAGTTGAATCCAAGTAAATGCACGTTGGGCGTATCGTTGCCGGCCGATTCCTAGGGTACCTAGTCACTCAACGAGGTATCGAGGCACACCCACGACAAATCAAGGCCATTCTCGAGATGAAGTCACCTTCCACAATGAAGGAAATACAAAGTCTACGAGTAGGAGCAGCGGCCCTCAACCGATTCCTCTCGAGATCTACCGACAAGTGCAGACCATTTTTTAAAGCTTTGAAAAAAGGACAAAAAGACAAGTGGGATGAGGAGTGCGAAGTAGCTTTTAAGAATTGAAGACTTACCTCACTTCACCTCCCCTGCTATCAAAACCAGTTTCAGGCGAGGACTTGGCGGTGTCCAACTCGGCCGTAGCTAACTCTCATTCGAGAAGAACTCAGGGGCCCAACATCCAGGATCTCTACACGTCAAAAGCTCTCCTCGATGCAGAGACTCGCTACCCGAAATTGGAAAAGCTTATTTTGGCACTTGTAGTTTCCGCGAGAAAGTTACGACCCTACTACCAAGCTCATCGAGTCATCGTAATGACCGACTTTCCTTTGAGATCAATACTTCACAGCCTGACGCGCTTCCCGCGACTCATGAAATAGGCTATAGAACTAAGCCAGTATGACCTCCTCTACCGGCCAAAGACTGCCCAGGCTCTAGTAGACTTTGTGGCAGAATTTCACCTCGTAAGCCGAAGTAGAGAAGCTGGTCAACCATAAGAAGGAAAATTCAAAAAAACGATGACACATCCGCTGAACCTGGCCAACCCACAGACATGTGGCAATTGCGAGTAGACGGAGCATCGAACCAAAAGGAGGAGCAGGCATCGTCATCATCACCCCAGATGGGACCCTATTGGAGCAAGCCATCAGGTTTGGTTTCCGGCCCAAACAACGATGCAGAATACGAGGCATTGATCGCTGGCCTACGCTTAGCAAAGGACTAGCAATTAAGAAGCTAGCCATATACTCAGGTTCCCAACTGATCACGAATCAAGCCTCAGGTGAATACATAGCGAAGCACCCAAGGATGATCTTGTACATTGACAAAGTCCAAGAGCTATTAAAGTAGTTTCCTACATTCACCATCCAGCAGGTGCCTCGGGCAGAGAACGCGCATGCAGATGCCCTGGCAAGCCTAGGTCCGCGCTGGATACCCAATTCAGATGCTCCATCCCGATCGTACACCTAGACCGACCAAGCATTGAAGAAATAGAGCCAATCGACACAATGCAGGTTGACGAGGACCCAGCTGGCAAGACCCCATCATCGACTACCTGATGAATGGAAATCTACCAACGGACAAGTCCGAAGCCAGAAAAGTCCAACAGAAAGCCGCGAGATACTACATGCATGGCAACAAGCTCATTCGCAGATCATACTCGGCCCTCATCTCACCTGCATAAAGTACCCTCAGATCACTCGCCCAAGAAGGCTCAAGCATAGGCTACTTCTGGCCAACCATGCGCTACGACTCGAGCCGAATATGTCAAAAAATGTGATCGCTACCAGCGATACAAGCCAATTCCTAGCTTGCCTCGAAGTCTACCATCCACAAAACAGTCCATGGCCATTCATGCAATGGGCCATCGACCTAGTGGGTTATCGCCACCAGCTTGCCCTCCAAAAAAGACATGATGATCGTTACCGACTACTTTACTAAATGGATCGAGGCCAATCTCTATCCTCTACTAAAGAAGCCAATATGGAGCCAACCTGGAGAAACATCATCTGCCGGTTCGGCTGTCCACAGTCATGGTGACCGATAATGACTCACAATTCATTGGCAAGCACATCACCGCCTTCTTCGCAAAATACAAGATCAAGCAACACTTGTCCACCCGGAGGTATCCACAAGGAAATGGGAAGGCTGAGGCATCCAACAAAGCCATATTAGACTGCTTGAAGAAAAGGCTAGAAGGTGCCAGGAAGGGAAATGGCGGATGAACTCCAGGAGTCCTGTGGGCTTCTGGCACCACCAAACGGAGATCGACTGGCGAAACCCCATTTTCCCTGGCCTATGGAACGGAAGCGATCATCCCTCCTCACATCACTTTCCCTCCATAATCCTTGAGGTGGGCAGTGTTGATCAGAACTCCGAGCAGATGAAGCTCAACCTCGACTTGCTTGAGGGCGAACGAGAAAAGTCTATTGTTCAGAGTTGCCTCCTATCAACAACAGTTGAAGTCTTACTACGACAAAAAAGCCAAGGTCAGACAATTCAACCAGGCGATCTCGTGCCAAGAAAGGCTTTCATCACTGCACCAAGGCAAGGGTCCAAAAAGATGAATCCTCACTAGGAAGGCCCTTACGTAGTTAGCGGTCCGAGGAGAGGGGGAGCTATACACTAGACACCATGGAAGGGAAGGAAATTCCACGACAGTGGAACGCTTACCATCTCCGAAAGTATTATCCATGACGCTTCCTCCTCAGTCCCAAACAGATGATTGAGCCCTACACAACTCTAAAGAAGAGAAGCAACTGCTAGAAGCTTCTGGTTTTCTTGTATCTAGTTATTTACATTCTCGAATAAAGCACTGGAACCTTATAAATATCAATATAAGTTCAGTTTCTCATTCCAGAATGTTTTATCTGCCTACTCATACCAGAATATCTCTATATGAGTTGCCCATAAGCAGCGTCCTTCGGGAGACGCAGGGCGATGACCAAAGCGTCTTCGGGAGAGACGCAGCCCATAAGAAGCGTCCTAAGGGAGACGCAGGGTGCGCCAGGAATTTCCTAAGGGAGGTATCCAGGTTCCTATCCGTTTCCTAAGGGAGGCAGGGGTGGTCACACGTTGCCCACAAGCAGCGTCTTTCGGGAGACGCAGGGGGCGACGACCAAAGCGTCATTCGGGAGACGTAGCCCATAAGAAGCATCCTAAGGGAGATGCAAGGTGCGCTAGGAATTTCCTAATGGAGGTATCCAGGTGTTCGGTTCACAATTGTATATCATTTTGTACCCTTCTAGCTTATGATTTCGTTATGTTTTTGAGTTAACCTTGTGCTTTTAACCTCTTTTGTGTTTGTCATTCAGTTCATTGAGCTCTAGGTATCACTTGAGGCATTTGAAGTAAATTGGTGAAAACAATGTATAAAACTGAAGACTGAGTTACAAATTCATTTTGGACATATCTTTTTCATCTATGCTTGGATTGGGCCAATTCACATGTGCTTGGAAAGAAGACACTCTGAACTTGAAGATAGATAGCTCAAGCTCATCAATTGATTAATCCAAGCCCAATCGTGAGACCATCAAAAGACACATCATGCTGACTTGCAGATGAGCTCATTGCTTGCTTGGTCATGCTGGCATGAGGATGAGCTATGGCTGCTGGTGGGATTTGTTGGTGAAGCTTGGTCATGCTGACATGAAGATGAGCTATGGCTGCTGGTGGGATTTGTTGGTGAAGTGCAGCAACCAATTCTGATTATCTAATGCAAGTGTGTTAGGTCATTGCTATATTCAATTCTGATTTCTCACTTCCCTCCCCCTATAAATACCTCTTCAATTTCAGATTCAAGGTGTGCAAGCCTGGGATTCACAACCCCACAATTCAGCCATCCTTCACTCCATCCTCCCTCAAACACTTCCATCATTTTCCCAATATATTCAGAAATCTTCCTCAAACACTCTCGCAACCCCAAACACTCCAGCAATCAATCCAAAGCTCTAAACAGCCTCAAACCACCAAAACAACTCCAGAAAACCTCTCTTCCATTTCCCTACGAATTTCATCTTTCTTAGCCATCACCACTCACTCAAACTCATCCCAAATCACCTCCATATCCTTCATACATCTTTCTAGAAGTGGGGAAGCTCTTGGACAAGCATTAGAAGTGGAGAAGCACTTGGAGAAGCCTTGGACACCACAAGAACTTCAGAAAAGGGGTTTTTCTACTCTTATTGCATTCATTATGTTTTCTCATTTCTGTTCAAGTCTCTTTCCCATTATGAGTAGCTAAATCCATCACTAGGGCTTCGATGTAACCTAACATGAATATTCTGGGTTTATAAAGTTCAAGTTTCAAGTTTGATTCATGATTCATGTTCTTATTCATTTTGCATACCTGCCTATATGCTGTCAGAATGCCTAGCTACCATTTTGATTTGTGTATCTTGGTTTGAATTAAGAGTATACACCCTACTTTAATTCGAATTGAACTATGAATAGGAAGAGTATGTATGGACATTCGAAAACAGGGATTAGATACATACTTGGTTGTTTAAAATGTTCTTCTATGCTTAATGGGTTCCTAATGCTTAATTTTAGGTTAGACAACAAATGATCAAATTAGGGAATTAGGAACACAAGGTTAGGACCAAACACCATGGCTTAATCATACTTTAGCTAGAATCAATCTTTGAATCTGAATTAGACTTGTTACTTGACTCCTTATAACCCAGAGTTGAATTGTTATGGTGATTCGAATGCCTAGTCTCCAAATCCGTTTTCTAGCCCTTCAAAATCACTCTTTGTTACACTTGTTTATTTGCTTTCATTTGCAATTTCAGTTTGCTCACTTCCTTTCACAATCACAATCACTCTCACTTTAATTTCCGTTTTAGACTTAACTTCCTAACTTCTTGAATTCGGTAATCTAAGTACATAACTAATTTGAACTTCTCAGTCCTCGTGGGTACGACCTCGTTCTTGTCTTTGCTATACTACTGATTGGCACGTACACTTGCGAGTTAACATAATTAAACAACACCAGGTTCCTATCCGTTTCCTAAGGGAGGCAAGATAGTCACATAGCTGCCCATAAAGAGCGTCCTTCGGGAGACGCAGGGCGCGATCAAAACATCCGACGGCATATGCAGACCACGCCCGGAGTCCCTTAAGGGGACCCTGGAAACTATAAATCTCCAAAAGAAGATGCCCAATCAAAATACAAGCTGGTTACTCAAGCAGTTCACAAGTCAATATGCAAATTGAAGTTGAAAAAATAACTGAAATTTCCATAGCAAGCTGACCAACCGGCCAAGTTCAACAAAAGGGAGATGGTCAACAAGACCAATTATTCTAAACAAGAAAGCAGACTACAAAAGCTGAAAATAAATAAAGAAGTCTTCATCTACTCCGAGACGCCGGCAGGATGCCCTTGATCTGCAGTCTCTTCGGCATCCGCCTGATCAACCATGCCTTCAGTAGCTTCGCCTGCTTGCTCCGCGACATCTGCCATCATCCCATCCTCCTCGGCCCTATCCGCTCCAGTCTGCCTGCCTCTTCAGCTTCCCCTTGCACACGGAATATGTCAGGGCAAAGTGTCTCAATGTCTGCATCTTCAATTGCATACAGCAAGCAGTCCCATCCGCACAGTGCAGATAGCCCAACTTGTACGCATCAATGGTGGCCTCAGACTTGGACTTTTCACGGAGACTCGTTGTGAGCACGAAACCGAGCCAGGAGCTTGTCATAGCTGAGGGAGATGTCTGCATTCTTGCGCTGAAGACTGAAGAAGGCATCTTTTCGGCTAGCCAAATCAGGTGGCAGAAGAGCTAAGCTCGGAAACCTTCTGAGCAAGAGAGCTTTTCAGCTCTGATGTCATCGCCCTTAAATCAGACGTCTCAGAAACCTTCTGAGCAAGAGAGCTTTTCAGGTCCGATATCATCGCCCTCAATTGAGACGTCTTCTCTCACAACGGGCCTGCTCGGCAGAAAGCTTACTTGCCAGTTCAACATTCTTCTCTCTCCGGCTCAGCAGCTGAGTAGAAGAGGGGGCAACAGGAGATGAGTTCTGAATAGTTTGAGCAGTCGAAAATCAACCCCTTTTGAATTAGGTGAAATGCCGCTTCCCTTTGATTTTCCAAGGAAAGACTCGAAAATGTGCCAAGATCACCAGCTTGACGGATATGATCAACCAACTGAGCATAGGAGGACGGGTTTGACAAGAAGTTCGTCTTGAGCAGATTCGGACACACGTGCATCCCCTGGAGGACTAGACTTGTTCACCTTGGGATCAAAATACGACGATCCTGAAGAAGAACTCTTTGCCCGGGCAGACGACTCTCTCATCCTCTTAGCCTTCGCCAACCTCGCTTGCAAAGAAGTCAATGATGTAGAATCAACGCCACGCTTGACTGCCCTTGTCTCAACAACTGGGTCATGAGCAGACCTCCCACTTCGATCCCCATCCTTTGACTGATGTAGACGACTCGAGCTTCGCTGAGGGATATTTGCATCTCTTTGACGCTCGGTAGAACGGGATCGGGCACGAACTACCTCAAGGAGCAGATCATGATTTTGACCAACTTTCCTGCTATTTGCGCTCACGAGATGTTTGACCTTAGCAGATGACGATGGAAGAGACCCTGCTGAGTCTTCTCAACCCTGGTAGATGACGATGGAACAGACCTTGCTTGAGTTTTCTCAGGAGAAGGGAGCCTTGGCTTCTTCCTCAATGGAGACGCATCATCCTTCGCCTGTGAAGAAGTAGCTTCATGTCTTGAGGACGTGGCAGCAACCTTCCTTTTTGAAAGGGATTTGGCAGAGCACTCTTCTTGTCCGACAAGCAAATCAAGGGGTCAGGACCGTTCTCTTTCCATCTCTCAACATCCTTGGTAGGGGGCAGCCCACCGTCTTCCTCCAGGTACTCGCTCAACAGCCAGCGCCACTCACGAAACTTGGGGGAAATGTTCAAAGCACGACAAACCTTAGCCATGTCAGGTCCAAGCTTCAGTTGCTTGCTGATGCTACTCGCTACAAGCAGAAGACAGGAGTTAGTCAGCCACACTTTAAGAAATTCAAATAAAGAGCAGATCAAGAATCACAAAAAGGCATACCGTTGCACTAGGTGATGGGGACAAGCGGGCCGTCACCGACATCGCCCTCCTACCGTCCGCTGACTTCCAACACATCATCATGCCACGCATGATCTCCTTGACTAAGACTGTCGAACAACTTGGCCTTGTAGATGCGAACTTGGGCATAGTCCTCGAAACGCCTCACTTGAAAAAAATAGAAGAATTCCCGCATCGTAGCTCCAAGTGTAAAGAAACGACTCAGGTTCTCGAAACATTTGATTGCCCAGGAGACATCGGGGTACACTGACTTGGAGCACACTCCATGCCGTAGAACACCTCCTTGAAAAGCCTTGACAATGGGAAGGTGAAGCCTAATGAAAAATAAAAAGGACAGAAGGTGATGATCCTAGCATTTGGGTCACTCGCATCCGCACGAGGCGTGTCGTCAGCCCGATACTTCACCAACTTGACCTGCACGTCATTCTGGAATGGCAGAAGCGTAAGCAGCCCGACACTTTTGGAACTGAACTTCAGTCGTCACACGGTGCAGGTTAGCCACAAACCTCTTGTTGTGCACTAGGGAGCCTTGATCGGTGCATATTTACATATCATTTTGTACCCTTATAGCTTATGATTTGGTTATGTTTTTGAGTTAAACTTATGCTTTTAATTATTTTTGTGTTTATCTTTCAGTTAATTGAGATTTAGGTAATAATGATGGCTTTGGATAGGAAATGATGCAATCCAAGCATGTGAAGGCCTGATTTGGATGAAGGGAAGAAGAGCTTAAAGACAAACTCATTTTTGCTACAGCCCCATGCCAGTCCAGTTTCGTAGGTCATATTGCAAGGTTTGTTTCAGCAACCTACACAGCTCGGATGAGGCAGCATTCTTCATGAAAGTTGTTCCAATGGGTGTGTACTATAACATATCCAAAATTCAGCCTCATTGGATAAATCTGGAGTCCGTCACCTAGCAAACACAGAGCCATGCTGAAGATGGATTTTGTCAGCGAGCAAAACGAGTTAGCAATTTGTTTCGGCCTTAACTTCCTCCTCCGAGCTTGGATTGGGCCAATACTTGTGTGGTTGGATCATAGACATTCTGAACTTCACAATGGACATCTTAAAGTCTTCATTTGATTAAGCCTAGCCCAATTCGTAAGCCCTTGAAGTTGCTGGTTATGCTGACATCAGGATGAGCTGGGTGGATGCTTGGTCATGGTGAGCTAGACATGAGCTATTGTTTCTGGTTGGAAGCTTGGTCATGCTGACATGAAAATGAGCTAGGGCTGCTGGTGGGATTTATTAATACAAGTGCATCAACCACTTCATATTTTCTAATTCAAGTGCATCAACCAATTCAGATTTTATAATACAAGTGTTGTATGCATTAGCCATTTTGAATTCAGATTTTCACTTCCCTTAGGCCTATAAATAGGGAAGTTCTCTAAGCTTGTAAACACACCCCAAGGGGGGGAGCTCTCAAACACTTCTCTAGAGCTCCCTTCCCTTCTCTCCCTCAAATTCTCTTGGTTTCACTTTCTAGTTTTCAATTGTTGTAATGAAATATTTGTGCTGAAATTCTCCTTAAGTTTTTCTTTGTTCCACTTTACTTTTCATTATGTAAATTCTTTTCTTTAGTTTCAAGTTTGATTAGTTTCCAAGTTTCAATTATGGTTCATGTTCTTATTCATTATGCTTATAAGTTAACATGCTTGTTTGAATGATTGATCACCATTTAGGTTTGCATGTTAGCTATCTTGGTTTGAATTAAGAGTATACACCATGCTTTAATTCAAATTGAACTATGAATAGGAAGAGTATGTATGGACATTCGACAACAGGGATTAGATACATGCTTGGTTGTTTAAATTGTTCTTCTATGCTTAATGGGTTCCTAATGCTTAATTTTAGGTTAGACAACAAATGATCAAATTAGGGAATTAGGAACACAAGGTTATGACCAAACACCATGGCTTAATCATACTTTAGCTAGAATCAATCCGTTAATCTAATTGAACTTGGGAACTTATCTGCTTGAGTTAGTTATTTCTTTCTTCCTTGTTTTATTTATTTCCTTTCTTTTTCATTTCTGTTTTGTGTAGGGAAAATGAATTGGATCATTCAATCACCAATCCTCGTGGGATCGACCTCGCACTTACATATGCTATACTACCAAACGGCTCGTGCACTTGCGAGTATCACAAGTTGAGGATGCAGCTGAATCAATTTTGGTGCAGCTAAATCCGACACAACAAGCCTCCCCACAAATACAGAGGCACTTCAGAAGCTTGGAACTTTGCTATCATCTCCAGAAGACATGGTCAACGGGCAACTGCAATAAGAAAAGAAAAATTCCACGAGTTAGAATACCAAAATTCTACAAGTTTAAAAAAAAAAAAAAAAGGCAGCAGCAAAGGAAAATAAAAAGAAAAATTTGGGCAGCTTGGATTAGCCCAAGTTGGAAGAGAGCAGCCCATCAACGGTCGCAGCCAAAGAAAAAGACATGAGCTATTGTTTCTAGTTGGAAGCTTGGTCATGCTGACATGAAAATGAGCCAGGGCTGCTGGTGGGATTTATTAATACAAGTGCATCAACCACTTCAGATTTTCTAATTCAAGTGCATCAACCACTTCAGATTTTCTAATTCAAGTGCATCAACCAATTCAGATTTTATAATACAAGTGTTGTATGCATTAGCCATTTTGAATTCAGATTTTCACTTCCCTTAGGCCTATAAATAGGGAAGTTCTCTAAGCTTGTAAACACACCCCAAGGGGGGGAGCTCTCAAACACTTCTCTAGAGCTCCCTTCCCTTCTCTCCCTCAAATTCTCTTAGTTTCACTTTCTAGTTTTCAATTGTTGTAATGAAATATTTGTGCTGAAATTCTCCTTAAGTTTTTCTTTGTTCCACTTTACTTTTCATTATGTAAATTCTTTTCTTTTGTTTCAAGTTTGATTAGTTTCCAAGTTTCAATTATGGTTCATGTTCTTATTCATTATGCTTATAAGTTAATATGCTACTTTGAATGATTGATCACCATTTAGGCTTGCATGTTAGCTATCTTGGTTTGAATTAAGAGTATACACCATGCTTTAATTCGAATTGAACTATGAATAGGAAGAGTATGTATGGACATTCGACAACAGGGATTAGATACATGCTTGGTTGTTTAAATTGTTCTTCTATGCTTAATGGGTTCCTAATGCTTAGTTTTAGGTTAGACAACAAATGATCAAATTAGGGAATTAGGAACACAATGTTAGGACCAAACACCATGGCCTAATCATACATTAGATAGAATCAATCCCTTAATCTAATTGAACTTGGGAACTTATCTACTTGAGTTAGTTATTTTCTTTCTTCCTTGTTTTATTTATTTCCTTTTGTTTTCATTTATGTTTTGTGTAGGAAAACTGAGTTGGATCCTTCAATCACCAATCCCTGTGGAATCGACCTCGCACTTACATACGCTAAACTACCAACGGCTCGTGCACTTGCGAGTATCAAAAGTTGAGGATGCAGTTGAATCAATTTTGGAGCAGCTGTATCTACGCAACAAGTTTTTGGCGCCGTTGCCGGGATCGGTAACATTGTTTGATTCTATTTGGTTTTCCTACTTTATTTTTTTTTTCTTAACTAAACAATTTCAAGTTTTAAAGTTAATGAGGTTAATTGACAAGTTGTGTTTGTAGTCCAACGGACAAGGACAATTGCCTGACAAGCAAGAGAACTGGGTTTGAGTCCCAGCTTACACAACACACAAGAGGTTTAAGTAGCATGTTGGTTATTTCTAGTTTATGGTTTCCTTCACTTGCTCTTAATTAAATATCTTGTTCAAGTTTACATAAACACCATATGACTCTTGGACTGATTAGTGAATTAATGGGTAGATATTGAAGACAAACACCATGTTTAAATTCTACTTGGTTCTTTATTGTTCTTCTTGTTCTTAATGGGTTTGGAATTTGTATTTAGACTAAACACCATAGCTAAATGCTTTTTCTGAATACTTGATTAAAACCACACACCATATGGATAATCATATTTGAGAAAGAACGAACTTCATAAACTAGTTTGATTTACTTTGTTGCTTGTTACTTTGAAGCATGGAAGTGTTGGTTTTTCCTTTTCATTTTTAGTTTTTTTTTAATTATAAATTTATTTCCTAATCCTTTTAATTCCGTTTCAAGTTTTTGTGTGTGCTTGTTCTAGCAATCTTTGATAGCTTAATAAAAATGGAGAGAGATGGCAACCTCAATCATAAGAATGGGAGTGTGGAGCAGTGGGAGAAGTCGCGACCTCCAAATGCATCCATACTCGACCTAATCGCTTCAAGGGGGAGCATTTCAATCCTTTCTCTTCTTTAAATTCTGTTTATTTCTTGGTTTGTTTCTTTTAGTACAACAATTTATGTCGTTTGTTTGAATTTGTTTAGAGTACTTAGTTCATTTTCATTTCTGGTTTGTTGTTTCATTTTATCTTAATTTGTTTTTTTTTTCCTTATCTTAAAAATTCAAAATTCAAAATTCAAAAAAAAAATTCAAAAAGATTTTTTATATAAGCTGACTTATGGTAACTCCAGGTAAGCACTTCCGTCAATATCAGTGTCTAGGAGTTCTTTAGGCGACACCTTCGGTGTCTAAGAAGTTTGGGTTTTAAGTGGGACCATTGTGACCCCTCCAACCTTCCGGACCCCTGGCTGTGTTTTCTGAGGCCCTAAACTGGTCATCCGTGAGTTGCTTGTATATTCGTGTGTTTTTAAACTAAGTTTTTTTTTAATTCCTTTGTTTTCTTTTTCTGTTTAGTCTTTGTTTTTGTTTTGTTTTTGTTTTTGTTTTGTTAAGTTAGTTTTTGTATTTATTTTATTTAGTCGTTATTTTTATTTTGTTTTTGTTTTTATGGTATGATTAGTTAGTTTATTTCTGAGTGTTAGAAACACATTTTTATTTCAAACACTGCATTAAAAAAAAAAAAAAAAAAAAACATTCAAGTAAATTAAAAAAAACAAACAAACAAACAAACAAACTTCTTCTTCTTCTTCTTCTTCTTCTTCTTCTTCTTCTTCTTCTTCTTCTTCATCTTCATCATCATCATGGCTTACCTCTATTATCTCGTACTTGTAGGATCTCCAAGGTTCTACATGATCATCATTTTTCCTCTCCAGTGCTTCCACATGCTGAGTGGCACAGGAGAGCCGCTTCTGGAGGTCCGCCACCATAGCCTTCAAGGAAGCCACTTCCTCGCTGAGAGCGGCACACTCTCGTGTCCTCGCCAGGAGTCGCATGCCCAAATTGGTAGCCGAGACTGCTTGGAGCACAGTTAAATCGTGGGACTCATCCACCGCCATCTTGTTAGACCTACGTGCCACATGCAGATGATCTGCTGGAGTTAGTTTCCTGCCAATCAATGTTCCCAGGCACTGACCCTGTTCGGCATTGCCTCAGAAAGGTTCGGTATTGCCTCAGCAAAGTTTGAGGCAGTGCCGTGATGATATGAAGAGTTTGGGAAGACAAAGGTTGGAGGAGCCCTTTCTGGGCATTTGGTGGTGCAAGTGATAGCTCAAGGTTGAGATCATCAAGGTGAGTGCATGAGGATGTCATTTGTTTTGCTTCTGAATTTTTTGATGTTTTTCCTTGAGTTTGCAGGAAGAAATGCTGGGTATCATCCGCTTGCAGAGGTGTGGTTTAAATAGGCATATGCTGATGAGAGAGAGCCAACACCATTTCGGATTTCCGGGCATGTTGAACCTAATCGCTTCAAGGGGGAGCACATTAACTTTCACTTTGCTTTACTTTTTTTTCCGTGTTTTCTGGTGTTTTATGTTTTTGCCCGTTACTTTCATTTTCTAGTGCTTTGTGTTTTTGCCTTTTCCGTTCGGCTATCTTTGTCTTATTTCAGTTTGGGAAGTGTGCTTTTTTTTTCTTCCCGTTTGTCGTCTTTGTTTTATTTTAGTTAGGAAGTGTGTTTTCTTTTTCTTTTTCTTTTTCTTTTTTCTTTCTGCAACCTTCCTCTTTTATTTCCGAAACAAAATAACGAAAATACAAAAACAACAACATAAAATAAAAACATCAATAATGCAGGAGTAGAAGTCATTTCTTCTCGGTGCTTGGTGTCTCGACCATTGGAGCTTTGAGTTTGGCCCTCTGGCTGTCCTCTTCGGGGCTTCACGCACAGCCTCTTGGGGCTCACCACTTGAGCCCCCAAAGATCGCAATCTTAGGTTGAGCGTAACTACTCTCGCGATTCTGCTTGCTTGCGTTTACCCGGTCGGTCTAGGTCCTCCAGCTGCTTTCGCATGTCGCGAGAATACAACTCTACCATCTTTGATAGGCTTTTATTCTCGTCCCGCAATACTTCTCAGCTGGTGTCGATTCACCTCCACTATCCTTGCCCTCTCCCGTTTCAAGCTTTTTATAGCACTCTGACACTCTTCAACCATACTTCGCTCCGCCGCTCACTGACCTTTCAGAATCTCTACCTCATGGGACTTCGCAAGTAGGCGATGTCCCAAACTTGCAACACATGCAGGACTCTGCACGCTCAGTGCCAGGGCATCACTCGTGACTCGGTTGTCATCCCTTGTCCCAAACACACGTATATCTTTAGGAGTTACTAGATTTCTGCCAACTCTAATGGCAACATCGTTGTCTAGGAGTATTGAGTCATTGACAGTCACAGGCCTCGTGCAGAGGCAAAGTATGGCACCCATCCTGGTGCCGTTGCTTGGCCCCATGTCTGAGTCGGTGGAGCTAGGTTGAGATCCAAAGAAAATGGGTAGTTAGAGGCCATTTGATTTCTCACTCGCTTTTCTTCTTTCTTTCGTTTCTCTTTTGTGTGTTTCTGAGTTTGTGTTTTTCACCATTTCTTTTTGGGTTTTTATAGACTTAGTATGCTAAACCCTAGCCGCTGCGGTTCTAAGTTCTGTGCGGCCCTTACGGCTTATCTCTATATGTCGCCGCACCCGTTTCCCAACATCCCTTAATTGCATTTTCATCTTCCGCCACCTTCACATGAAAAAGTCGTCGCGCCTTCCTACGAGGCCAATAATTCTGGCTTGGGGGATGTTACAGCCCCTCTCGTGCGCCGACACGTCCCTCACCCCTTTTACCCGTGACTTCCCAGGAACCAAGGCATCATGGACCACACTCTTTCTTTTTAGAAATCCCGCCTTCGCGCTCCCAATTCACGTTTCATGTAAAAAAAAAATAAATAAAAAAAAATAAATAAATAAAATTGAACATGTGGGCTTTGGACTTCATTGTGGGCTTCGGGTTTTCACCGTTGTTTAGGTTTCAAAGTGGGTTAACTTTTTTGTGGGTTGGATTTTCAATCGTTTGGGTTTTTGTTTGCGTAAGACTATCTGTTTTAGGGCTTTCTGTTTCGAGTGTTTTACCTGTTTCGTTTCTTTTTATTTGTTTGTTTGTTTTGTAATTTTTATTTTTGTAATTATTTTATTTTATTTGTGATTTATATTTACTTTAGTACTTTTCATTTCTTGTTATGACATTGCTTGTGGCTAATTTTTAAAACATTGAGGACAATGTTCATTTCTAGGTTTGGGGGTATTGGAGTTTAGCAAGTAAATTGGGTTTGTCTAAAAAAAAAAATTATTGCTTTCTTTTATTTTATTTTGAGTCTTGTTTTGTTTTGTTTTGTTTTTGAGTCACTTTCCGAACACATATGATGAGATTGAGATAAATGTTGCATGACTTAAATAAAAATTGAATTTTATTTATTTATTATTTATTATTTTTCTTTTTGTAACTTTTTATTGTAAAAAAAAAACTTAAAAATAAATAAAATAAATAAATTTGGCATTGTTCTAGCATGATATGTTCGAAACCTTCTTTGCACTTGCCATTTCTTTCACAATTTTCCAATTAAAGGATTTGCATGATCTAAAGAATCGTATGAAGCATAAATTAGACTTATATAACCATATAATGTGAGCTTTGAGCCTTGTGCTTCATTTCATGAGTGTTATACACATACTCTTATTTTCTTGTCATCAAAGTTGTTGTTTGATCTCATTATTCATTGATTTGGTTGAACACTTAAAAGTCATTCATTCTTTTGTAATTTGATTTCATGACATTTAAGAAATGATATTAAGGCCACCTTTGAATCGTTTGTGCCTTTCAAGCTAACCTTATGCATGCTTAGGCATGATTTTCCATTGTTAACCATTTTGAGCCTACATGTAAACTTTTTCTTTCATTTTACCAATTGCAATTCCTAGCTTTAGCCCGAAAAACAAGAATTTACCTTTCTAAGGAACTCATGAGCTCTAATTTGGATGTGTTTTTCATGCTAAGTTTGGGAAGGGATATTACATTAAAAAAAAAATAGAACTTCACACAATTGGTGAAAGAAAAGAGAAAAGTTCTGATTAAATGGTAGTTGATTGAAATTTCATTTTTGAGTTTCATTGGTGTTTGGAAAGGAGTTCAAATCATTGTAAATGAAGATATAAGGAGTTTTGAACATGTAAAAGAAAATATCTAATCGTGATGATTCGAAGTCTTGTAAATAATTATTTTATGCTCTTACATTTTTGAGTTCCTTGGACTTTGTATTATCCATACCTTTCATTTCTTACTCACCCTACACCCTTGGCCCTATTACAACCTATGTTAAAGACCTAAATTGATCTTAAATGTCATGTGGTTGAATTGCATTCATTTTCTACTTTTAAGTGTTTGACATCCTTCTCGAGATCATATTAATGCAAGTTTTTCATCTTCCTATTTTGAGTTAAGTCCCTTATGGTTTAACTCTAATCTCATGTTTATAACTGAGTGATGCATTGTAGCCCTCTTCTGAGTGATTCATTTGTGAGAGGACAACTTTGGTGAGATTTGAAGTTGCATTTGTGCTTGGTATGATTTTTGAAATTGTGTGAAAACTAAGATTGGAGAATTTGTTGCATTTGGCAATCACACTACTACACTTTGAGCATATTATGTTTTGAACTTTGCCGCATTGTAAATAATGTCTAAATTGAGTTTTTATTGTTAAAACTTTTGAGTCATGTGCACGAGTCATTTCTCTTCGGAAATGTTCGGAAAGATTATTTTGAGTTCTTTTTTTTTATTTTTGTGATTATTTTTATTTTTATTTTTGATTTTGCTTTTATTTTTGTTTTTATTATTTTAAGGACTAACAAATCTAATAAGTTTTTTAACCATTTTGTTTTGTAGAGTTATAAAAACGTTTGTGGGTATCAGTATTCTGTTAAACCCTCAGGAGACACAACTCCTCCTCCTAGGGATGCCTAGAGGTTTAAAGGCTTGTTGCATACGCTAAATGCAATCGAGTTACCTGCGGAAGTGGTTTAGTTAACTTCTTCTTTTGTTTTTAACTTTGTTCTGTGTTGTTTTGCTCGAGGACTAGCAAAATCTAGGTTTGGGGGTATTTGATCGGTGCATATTTACATATCATTTTGTACCCTTCTAGCTTATGATTTGGTTATGTTTTTGAGTTAAACTTGTGCTTTTAATTCTTTTTGTGTTTATCTTTCAGTTAATTGAGATTTAGGTAATAATGATGGCTTTGGATAGGAAATGATGCAATCCAAGCATGTGAAGGCCTGATTTGGATGAAGGGAAGAAGAGCTTAAAGACAAACTCATTTTTGCTACAGCCCCATGCCAGTCCAGTTTCGTAGGTCATATTGCAAGGTTTGTTTCAGCAACCTACACAGCTCGGATGAGGCAGCATTCTTCATGAAAGTTGTTCCAATGGGTGTGTACTATAACATATCCAAAATTCAGCCTCATTGGATAAATCTGGAGTCCGTCACCTAGCAAACACAGAGCCATGCTGAAGATGGATTTTGTCAGCGAGCAAAACGAGTTAGCAATTTGTTTCGGCCTTAACTTCCTCCTCCGAGCTTGGATTGGGCCAATACTTGTGTGGTTGGATCATAGACATTCTGAACTTCACAATGGACATCTTAAAGTCTTCATTTGATTCAGCCTAGCCCAATTCGTAAACCCTTGAAGTTGCTGGTTATGCTGGCATCAGGATGAGCTGGGTGGATGCTTGGTCATGGTGAGCTAGACATGAGCTATTGTTTCTGGTTGGAAGCTTGGTCATGCTGACATGAAAATGAGCTAGGGCTGCTGGTGGGATTTATTAATACAAGTGCATCAACCACTTCAGATTTTCTAATTCAAGTGCATCAACCAATTCAGATTTTATAATACAAGTGTTGTATGCATTAGCCATTTTGAATTCAGATTTTCACTTCCCTTAGGCCTATAAATAGGGAAGTTCTCTAAGCTTGTAAACACACCCCAAGGGGGGGAGCTCTCAAACACTTCTCTAGAGCTCCCTTCCCTTCTCTCCCTCAAATTCTCTTAGTTTCACTTTCTAGTTTTCAATTGTTGTAATGAAATATTTGTGCTGAAATTCTCCTTAAGTTTTTCTTTGTTCCACTTTACTTTTCATTATGTAATTCTTTTCTTTAGTTTCAAGTTTGATTAGTTTCCAAGTTTCAATTATGGTTCATGTTCTTATTCATTATGCTTATAAGTTAACATGCTTGTTTGAATGATTGATCACCATTTAGGTTTGCATGTTAGCTATCTTGGTTTGAATTAAGAGTATACACCATGCTTTAATTCAAATTGAACTATGAATAGGAAGAGTATGTATGGACATTCGACAACAGGGATTAGATACATGCTTGGTTGTTTAAATTGTTCTTCTATGCTTAATGGGTTCCTAATGCTTAATTTTAGGTTAGACAACAAATGATCAAATTAGGGAATTAGGAACACAAGGTTATGACCAAACACCATGGCTTAATCATACTTTAGCTAGAATCAATCCGTTAATCTAATTGAACTTGGGAACTTATCTGCTTGAGTTAGTTATTTCTTTCTTCCTTGTTTTATTTATTTCCTTTCTTTTTCATTTCTGTTTTGTGTAGGGAAAATGAATTGGATCATTCAATCACCAATCCTCGTGGGATCGACCTCGCACTTACATATGCTATACTACCAAACGGCTCGTGCACTTGCGAGTATCACAAGTTGAGGATGCAGCTGAATCAATTTTGGTGCAGCTAAATCCGACACAACAAGCCTCCCCACAAATACAGAGGCACTTCAGAGCTTGGAACTTTGCTATCATCTCCAGAAGACATGGTCAACGGGCAACTGCAATAAGAAAAGAAAAATTCCACGAGTTAGAATACCAAAATTCTACAAGTTTAAAAAAAAAAAAAAAAAAAGCAGCAAAGGAAAATAAAAAGAAAAATTTGGGCAGCTTGGATTAGCCCAAGTCGAAGAGAGCAGCCCATCGAGGTCGCAGCCCCGCTCGCGCCTCCAGCCCAGCGAGCATCTGCCAGGTCCATCGACTCCATCCCAGCGCTCCTAGGCCCCTGCAGCGCACGAGGACCACTACTTTCGCCTGGCCCGCTCGCTCCAAACGCAAGCATGCACAGCCCGCATCCCATGCGAAGGCCCAGCTCCAGTCCACGTTGGGCCAAAGCCCAGCTCCGCCTCTCCTATCGTGAGCCCACTTCACGCACCAGGCTCGACACCTCCAGGACCTCCACTTCGAGCCCAGCGCATGCAAGGCCTAATCTTGCCAACCTTCCAAACCTCCAGCTATGCTCCAGCCTATGGACACACCTCTCCAACCACACCCCTTGCAGCCTTAACCAACTAGAAGGCACGACCCAGCTGCCAAGTTGCCAGAAGTCAAAGACAAAGAAAAAAATATTTCCATGCCAATTACCTTGGATGCGCATCAAGGACAAGGACTAAGCAGCTGACAAAAATTCTCCAAAGCTTTCTCTCTCTCACTAACGAAGTTGAAGGGATGGATTTCTGATGTGAAGAATAAATTGGAGGAGCCCTACATTTATAAGGAGAAAAAATTCCTTGACCTACAAGGAATCGCAAATCCTTCCCAAACTGGAGTTCATAAAAGTGGCAAGTCGAACACCTCCTCCACTCAGGAGCCCAGGTCCACGCAGGAAGCCCAGTTGACAGCTGGACAGCCCCAACAGATAGTTTACATCTCCTACATGCCACCACGCGCCATGCAGAAGCTGGGGGACATTTGTGGGAACCTAATTAATTCGTAAACCTAGGTCAAATAATTCCTTCCCAATTTGGGGATTGTTTGACCTAATTAGGAATTATTCAATTTAATTGGGGGTTACCCAATTAAATAGAATGTTACCTAATAAGGTTGAGGATTGATTTGATTCCTACGAATATTCTCAATTAATGGAGGAGTTACCTAATTAAATTAGGTATTGATTTGATTGCTATCCTGATTAGGGATTTGATTTAAATCAAATAAATCAAATCCCTAATTAGTAAAATCTCGCCAAATTGGGGAGGAATAATTCCCTTCTATCTACGGAATTATTCCTCTGAAACCCTAGCTCCCGAGACCTCTATAAAAGGATAGCCACATACAAGGGTAGAGGTATGTCTAAAATCACTACCAAATCTCTACTGAAACCCTAGCCGCCACTATCATCTCAAGTAAATGATTCTTTGAAGGCTTGAAGCTCATCTTTTTATTGTCTCTTTGAGTACTAGTTTTAACCCAAGTTTTTGGTTGGAATGCCTCAAGTATATATATATATATATATATATATTTCAAATGGTATTCTTGTGAAGTTCTAGATTATTTCGATGTGATTTTTGTTCCAATTTCATTTTGGGATTTTGTTACATCAAAATGAATATCTCAAGGGTTATTTCAAAGTTGGTTTTGTGCCATTTGAATTTAAATTGATTTTTTGTGAAATTTCAAAGTAGAGACTATCCTGCTGGAATTGTTTTGATTCTGCTGCATACCCTGTTTTGAAGTAAGTGTTTGAAAACTTCCTAAACTTGGATTTTCATGAAATTTCAGTATGTTTTACTTTCTCGTATTTTCTTCAGATCTGGAAAGTTTTATCCAGTTTGGTTGTAAATTGTAATTTTGGTGATGTTTCAAAATAAAGTGTACAAACCTGGAAAAAAAAAAAAGAACGTTATGCAGCCTAGTCTGTTTTGGTTTCCATTTTGACATGCTTCCTTAACCCTAATTTTTATCAAATTTTGACATCTTTAATGTTTCTATGTCTAGTTGTGATCTGGAAAGTTTTACATTATTTTGATTTAAACTCAATATTTAGTGAATTTTCAAAGTTAACGTGTCCCAACCCAAATATTTAGCAAAACTGAAATTTTAGTTTTAAATTGATGTTTTAAATTTTCTTTATGAGTCTAAAACCGAACCACCTGATTTTAAACATCCCAAAGAGTAGAACTATTATAGGAGGGGAATAGATTAGTTTTTCCTTAACGCTTGGTTCTACGCTTGCTTGGATGTGAGGTTAAGAGAGTAACATTCGGGTCAAACAACTTGTCAAGTGTATTTTGGGGTTTTAGGTCTACGTGCGCTAGTAAGACACTCAATTTGTTTCCTTATTTCCAATGGATTTTAATCAGTAAATTATCTTAACTAGGTGTTCTACTCTGCGTACTTTCGAGGACGAAACCGCACAAGTTTAAGCTAGCTGGACTTGAGGTAGGGTTTCCTGATTTCCCAATGATTGGGCTATGTCACTTTTAATCTTGGTGATTATATATAGTACTATTAATATTATTTTTGTGTTGCTCGGTGAATACTATTTGATGTTATGTGAATATTATTGTTGATATTTCTCCTCGGATATTATTTGACGTTGAGTGAATGTTATTATGCATGTGATTAAGCCTGGAATATTATTGTTATTATCTATATTATTATTCTGCGGAGATAAATAATGTTTGCGCTGCATTACATATGCATCATAAACACAGTGGTGTTTGGAGTGTGTGTGTGTGTGCGTGTGTGTCGTTTGAGATATATCTAAGGGGTGGGAGAAGGCTTTAGATATATCTGAAATAAATGTGGAATATATTCAGGTGACGGGAGAGAGCTTGAATATATTGAGGTGATGGGAGCAGGGCCTCTAATGATAAGTGAAAGTTGAGAAATTCGTAAAGAAAAGAAAAATGGGATAAGGGATGAATGGGCGCTAGTTCATATTTTAGGGTATTCGGAGCCACAGTGGTAAAACGCATGGTATGGGACATGCAGGCTTGTTGCCCTAGGATATGAATTAGTGGGATTAGAAGGGAGTGAGTTCATGGCATCACCGCATATGCAAATTTATCTTTCTGGTATGATTGCATAATTTGTATATCTTGTGTTGTTTGATGCATGACACTTTGATTAACTGTGATAGCTGACTTTGAGGGGTTTGACGGTACTCTACTGGGCATTGGAATGTTCATACCCTAATAGATTGTGCATGATTAAAGAAGAAGTTTGAGGAAGCGGGTTCAACTAAGCTGCTGGGCTTTTATTATTAATTTGTGTAATTAATATTTGTAAGTAGTCAACCGTTTGTTAAAGATCTTAGTGTGTAGTTAACTACAAGCTACTGTGACTCTGATTTTGTAATGTTAAGTAAATTTGTATTTTTTGTGGCTCTATTTCTCATCATATCATGGTTGTAAGATTTTATTCTTATGACTATGGTATGACTCACACCCCTGATTCGAGAATATTCCTTATTTTCGAATTGGGTCGTGACATTATTGTATTACAGTCGAAACAGAGATATCCATGTTCAATATGTTCAGACTGTTGGATTAGCTCCATTTCTAAGGATGTTGTTCTCTGTACCTTTAGGATCGTGTAGGAACTCACGGATCGAAAATTGGAGTCTTAGACACTCAGAATAATTGATTCTAGGGTTATGTAAACCAGTGACCGTCCAAAATCGTGCAATCGATAGCGATCCAACCGCTCGAAATCGAGACCAAACATACCGAATGTGTTTATTGGACTTTGTTGAACCCGTATGAACTTTCGTATCGGAAATCGGAGGTCATAGGCCTGTAGGTTTTTCAAAATATTTTTCCAAAGTTCATTTGAATATTAAACATGCATTTAATCAAATTAATCGCAGCGGAAGTCTAAGGTGGTTGTTTAAATTCAAAAACAAAACTTTCTTCCAAGTATCTTAAGCCATGAACATTGATATGTTTTTCATAAATGAAAATTCAAGAGAAAGGATAAGATCTAATTACCCTTGAAGCAATTATATGAACCAATTTGTGTTTGGTCTTCTCTTGATGATTTCCTCTTTGATCTTTGATCTTTGCTCCTTGATCTTTCTCCTCCATGTGAGCCACAAAAGTATATGGCCTCTAAGTCTCCACACCAATGGAACCTTGAGATGAGAAGAAGTATCTTGAGAATACTTGGATGCTAGTGCAAGATTCTCAAGATTGGTTTCAATCTAAACCACTTTGAAAAATGAAAGTATTTCACTCTTGAAAACTCTCCTTTTTCTCTCTTTGATCTCCCAAACCTATTTGGTTGATGTTGGATTGTGTTTGTGTGTTAATGAGCTTATGGAAACAATTCCCATACACATTCACTTAACCATTTTCGGCCAAAACCTATTGGGCTTCTAAAATTGGGCCTTATGACACTTAAACCATAATATTTATGTGTCTTAAGCCCTTGGGCTTGATACCCAACCATTTGGACTTTCCTTAACTATTACCGAGGCCCAAATACGTTTTTACACGTAGTAAATCATCCACATCAAATCAATCAAATTGATTTCCTCATTCTCATTTGTATTACTCAAAGTTAACCATTTAAGGTGTGCGATCCATTAGGTTCTAATTAGCAAGGCAGTGGGAAAATATTAGAACTCTTTCTAACCAACTGGAATTAAAACCTCTTTTTAATTCTTCTTTTATTTAGATCGATCACAATCAATCCTAGGACTCCCACAAGCCAAGAGTGACATCTAGCAATATATCAAGGCTACCCAAGCTAACCAGAATAGATAAAGAACCTATTCAGTTGGAATTGCAATGCAATACGGTCCTTCTCTTATACAATGTTTCAAATCATATTATTAGGGTACGGATTGTTTATGTCAAACCCCTAATATGATTTATAACCTCATGTGATTCAAAAGAACATGATTAAGAACAACTTTCTAAATCAAGCTCAAAATACTTTGGCCAAAGATTTACTGAATCACATCTTGAAACATTCTCCTTCTTTATCGAAAGTAGAGATTCCTTATTGTACATTCACATGCCCCTATGATGAATTAAGAGATCCCAACAACACTTAAGACAAATCTTTTACGACTTGCCTTTAAGAGCTATCAAAGATCAATAACGCATCACAGGACAACCATGATGCCTCAGGTCTAAGGACTAATTTGCATTATTGCAACTATGAGTTCTCGTTTGACATATAGATAAATACTCCATACGAGAACTACGGTTGATCGCGTTAAGTGTACTCATTCACTAATGAGCACCCACATACTTGTATTAGTGTCAACCACACAAATGGTTTGAGACTAACCATCCTCCCAATTGAGCATACATAATATGTGCTAATCTTGACGGTTTATCAATGCCCATTTGATAACCTATGATTAGGAACATTTTGGGATGCTACAGTTAGAGATTAAAGGTCTCCGAATCTAATCTTCTTTAGATTACTTTATCTCTTATTTAGCATACCTTGGACATTTGTTTCTTTACACGATGTAAAAGATAACAAATAAGTTTGCCCTTTATATATCATATATGAAATGTATTCTAAGGAGATTACATCAAATGTATTGGCTCTTAGGGCACATTTCTAACAAGGCCCTGCAGGCCTAGTTCACCAATAAGGGAACCTCGGTTGACCGTGAGTCTTTTAAGGTAGTTTCATCCTTCGAGAAGTACTAGAATGACCTTTAAAAAAAAAGAGTCTTGATTGTATTTGAGTTATTTGATTATGTTGAGATTTTGAGATTATTTTATTGGTTTAATTGTGGGGTTATCGGATGTTATATGTTAAGCTCATATTTTCATACATATACATGCCCAATTTACTTACTCATTTTGCTTAGTTTCTTAGAATTTTGAGTTATTTGCCTCTCTTTGTGTGTTTTGTAGGCCAATAGAGCAAGAGAGCATAATTCATGCAATTAAAGCATGTTAAGGCAGCAAGTGATCACTTTTGGTACAATCCATGCATATTAAGGGCTGATTGGCATGAGAGGAATACAACTTAAGGCATTTGAAGTAATATGGTGCAACAACGTGCAAAACTGGAGACTGAGGTAGAAGTTCATTTCGGCCTTATCTTCTTCATCCAGGAGCTTGGATTGGGCCAATACTTGTGTGGTTGGATCAGAGACATTCTGAACTTCATAATGGACATCTTAAAGTCATCATTTGATTCAGCCAAGCCCAATTCGTAAGCCCATGAAAATACACATCATGCTGACATAAGGATGAGCTAATGGATGCTTGGTCATGGTGAGCTAGGCATGAGGTATTGGTTTCCTGGAAGGATGCTTGGTCATGCTGACATATTGATGAGCCAGGGCTGCTGGTGGGAATTATTGGTGAAGTGCAGCAACCAATTCTGATTATCTAAATACAAGTGTTGTATGCATTAGCCATATTAAATTCAGATTTATCACTCCCTTCTCCCTATAAATATCACTTCCATTCCAAACACTATCATAACTCATATCTTGAGATCCATCACTTACACTTCCATTGTACACAAAGAGAGGGAAAGTTGAGAGTCACAAAGGGAGAGAAGGGAGAAGGCAGCAGCTGGGAGGCTTTGGCCTCCTGGCAGCCATGGAGATGAATCTTTTCCATCTCTAGCATGCTGTCCTTATCTTCTTCTCCTCCCTTTGTCTTTTATTTTCTTCTTGTATTTTCTTTGTTTTACTTTGTTTTTCTGTTATTAGTTGTAATAAACATCTTGCTAATCTTGTATCATGGTTTGAGTTTATAAAGTTTGATTTCATTCATGAATTCTTCTTCACTGTTTTAATGGAGCTGTTTTGCATTCTTTGATTGATCACCTAAGGTTTTATGCGTTATGCTCTTGTTGGGAAGGTTTGGGGATCATCTTCATTCCATCCATTAGCAACTTATGTGATTTGGTTTCTAGGTCTCCTAATGTAAACACCATGCTTGGGGTCCTTGTGATGTTCAATACAATTTGATCCAAACACCATGGACTTATTTGTGAGCATCTTCATGAGTGAATCAATTTGTTTACTTGCTGCCATAACATGATTAGAACAATTAGTGTGGATTCTAAAACCTCACCATCTTGTCTTAGTTCTTTTCTTTCTTCTTGTTTTGTTTCTCTTGTTTCCATTTCTGTTTTGTGTAGGAAAACTGAATTGGATTATTCAATCACCAATCCTTGTGGAATCGACCTCGCACTTACATACGCTAAACTACCAACGGCTCGTGCACTTGCGAGTATCACAAGTTGAGGATGCAGTTGAACCCATTTTGGTGCAGCTGAATGTTGCGTAGATTTAGCTGCACCAAAATGGATTCACTGCATCCTCAACTTGTGATACTCGCAAGTGCACGAGCCGTTGGTAGTTTAGCATATGTAAGTGCGAGGTTCATTCCACAGGGATTGGTGATTGAATGATCCAACTCAATTTTCCTACACAAAACAGAAATGGAAACAAGAGAAACAAAACAAGAAGAAAGAAAAGAACTAAGACAAGATGGTGAGGTTTTAGAATCCACCCTAATTGTTCTAATCATGTTATGGCAGCAAGTAAACAAATTGATTCACTCATGAAGATGCTCACAAATAAGTCCATGGTGTTTGGATCAAATTGTATTGAACATCACAAGGACTCCAAGCATGGTGTTTACATTAGGAGACCTAGAAACCAAATCACATAAGTTGCTAATGGATGGAATGAAGATGATCCCCAAACCTTCCCAACAAGAGCATAACGCATAAAACCATAGGTGATCAATCAAAGGATGCAAAAACAGCTCCATTAAAATAGTGAAGAAGAATTCATGAATGAAATCAAACTTTATAAACTCAAACCATGATACAAGACTAGCAAGATGTTTATTACAACTAATAACAGAAAACAAAGTAAAACAAAGAAAATACAAGAAGAAAATACAAGACAAAGGGAGGAGAAGAAGATAAGGACAGCATGCTAGAGATGGAAAAGAATCATCTCCATGGCTGCCAGGAGGCCAAAGCCTCCCAGCCTGCCGCCTTCTCCCTTCTCTCCCTTTGTGACTCTCAACTTTCCCTCTCTTTGTGTACAATGGAAGTGTAAATTATGGAATGAAATTCTAGCTCTCTAAGTTCTCTAGAGACTCCCTATTTATAGGCACAAGGGTTAGGTGAATCAGATTATACAATTAAATTCACCAACCACACAAATTTCACCTAACACACTTGCATTAGATAATCAGAAATGGTTGGTGCACTTCACCAATAACTTCCACCAGCAGCCCTCGCTCATCAATATGTCAGCATGACCAAGCATCCATCCAGAAACCAATACCTCATGCCTAGCTCACCATGACCAAGCATCCATCAGCTCATCCATATGTCAGCATGATGTGTATTTTCATGGGCTTACGAATTGGGCTTGGCTGAATCAAATGACAACTTTAAGATGTCCATTGTGAAGTTCAGAATGTCTCTGATCCAACCACACAAGTATTGGCCCAATCCAAGCTCGGATGAAGAAGATAACGCTGAAATGAACGTCTACCTCAGTCTCCAGTTCTTGCACGTTTTTGCACCATATTGCTTCATTGGCCTTAACATGCTTTAATTGCATGAATTATGCTCTCTTGCTCTATTGGCCTACAAAACACACAAAGAGAGGCAAATAACTCAAAATTCTAAGAAACTAAGCAAAAGAAGTAAGTAAATATGGTACGTATATGTATGAAATTATGAGCTTAACATTGAATCTACACAACAAGTTTTTGGCGCGTTCCGGGGATCGGTAACATTGTTTGATTCTATTTGGTTTTCCTACTTTTTATTTATTTTTTGTTTTTTGTATATAACTAGACAGTTTCTTGTTTTAAAGTTAATGAGGTTAATTGATAAGTTGTGTTTGTAGTCCAACGGACAAGGACAATTGCCTGACAAGCAAGAGAACTGGGTTTGAGTCCCAAGCTTACACAACACAAAAAAAAAGGTTCAAGTAGCATGTTGATTATTTCTAGTTTCTGGTTTCATTCACTTGTTCTTAATTAAATATCTTGTTCAAGTTTACATAAACACCATATGACTCTTGGACTGATTAGTGAATGGATGGGTAGATATTGAAGACAAACACCATGTTTAAATTCTACTTGGTTCTTTATTGTTCTTCTTGTTCTTAATGGGTTTGGAATTTGTGTTTAGACTAAACACCATAGCTAAATACTTGTTCTGAATACTTGATTACAACCACACACCAAATGGATAATCATATTTGAGAAAGAACGAACTCCATAAGCTAGTTTGATTTACTTTGATGCTTGTTACTTTGAAGCATGGAATTAGATGTTTGTGGTGAAGTTGAATCCCTAATCTTGATGTTTTAGTTTAGTTTATCATTTTCATTTAAGTTATCGTTTCCTAATCCAACAAATCTGAAATTTTGTTTCAAGTTTCATTGTCTTTCTTTAAGCATTTCTGAAGTAGCTCAATAAGAAAGAGGGAAAGAGAGGAGACAACCCAATCCATAGAAACATGGAGTATGGAGCAGCGGAGAAGTCGACCTCCAGCTGCTATGGCCAACCACTCTCCAACTAATCACTTCAAAGGGAGCATTCCAATCATATCTCTTTCATTTGTATAATAATTGCTACTCATGCTTAGTTTTTTCTCATTTTCTGTTTTGTTTTTGTTAGGGTTTTCTTTTCCTTGACGTGGGAGAAACATGTTGAGCAGCTGACCCAAATACTCAAAGAAGAACATGTGCTGCCTTACTATGTGCATTACCCTCTCATTGTCTTCAAGGGGAAGTTCTAAACTCTCTTTCTTTTATTTCTTTCATTTCATTCTTTTACCCTGGATTTCATGTGCATTGCATGCTTTGGATTCAAACATTGAGGACAATGCTTCATTTAAGTTTGGGGGTGCAGGAAGTTTTTTTTTAGTTTTTGTGTTTGTGTCTGAAAACGTAGGCTTCTCCATTGCAAAATTTTTTATTTTCTGCTACTGTTTTGAAAGTTTGGTCTGCGTTATGTTCTTCATTTTTTCATGCTGAATCCAACGACATAAAGAACGTTAAATTTGACCAAGTGGTTTGAAAGTTACATGTCAAAACAGATTGTACGTTGAAATTGAGCAGAACGGCAATTTGAAACCTAACGTTTTTCTTTTTCTGTTTCTTTTTCTTTGAGTCATTTTCAGTTTTCCTTCCCACACCAATGATAAATCTTGAGTCTAACTTCTAATATGGCTCTTAGGAATTTGATAAGCATTGTGTTAGGTCTGAATCTTATTCTTTTGCTAGCTAAGTCTCACATAATTATGCTGGAGCTTTCTATGCACTTTAGCCATGATTATACACCTCTTGCATGTCTTACCCAATTGTATGCCTTTTTGCTTGAGTGATTCATTGGAATGTTAAGTTATAACTAAGATATGATTTAGGCCATCTTTGTTAAGCCTCTTTCTTTTTCTTCCATCAACCCATACAATACATATTCCATTGTAAACCCTTTTGTACCCAAACACTTAGCCATTTCTTTCTATCACCTTATCATCCATTAAACATCCTACCATCTAGGGGACATGTAGAGTATGATTGTATTTGAGATTGTAATGTATTCAAGGCAATAAATTAGCTATTTAAAAAAATAAAATAAAAAGAGAAAAGAAGTGTGGCCAATGTAGTCACGACCCTAGGGTGATATAAGGAGAAATCAAGGTGATCTAGGGTAAAGAGCCGCAAAATTGGGCCAAATATTATACAAAGTGTGTAAACGTCAAAATCAAATTGTGAAGTGATTCAATTGCAAAATCTGGTGTTGTGAGCTTTTCAATTTATGTGCCTTACATTTCAAATGTCAATGATCTTGTTTACATGTCATGCTCTACTTTGTTCCTTAGACTTTGTGTCTTCATATCCATTCTTTTTCTAACTATTACCATAACCCCATTACATCCATAAGTAAAGTCCTACTGATCTTGGTTTAGCTTGGCAAACTTGTGCTCATTCTTGCAGGAATTCATATCGTTGTTTGAGAAGCATGAGTTGTATCTTCATGGCTGTTTCACACACACACACACACCTTGAGCATGATTTGTGTGAGATTGTGGTAGCACTTGAACAACGTTTAGAACTTCCTTAGTGCTTGTTTTGTTCCTTGTTGAGCCATGTCTATAAAGTTTAATATTTCTGTCCGGTTGGAAGGTTAACGTTTTTGTATTTTGTTTTGTTTTCTTTTGCTCGAGGACTAGCAAAATCTAAGTTTGGGGGTGTGTTAAGCTCATATTTTCATACATATACATGCCCAATTTACTTACTCATTTTGCTTAGTTTCTTAGAATTTTGAGTTATTTGCCTCTCTTTGTGTGTTTTGTAGGCCAATAGAGTAAGAGAGCATAATTCATGCAATTAAAGCATGTTAAGGCAGCAAGTGATCACTTTTGGTACAATTCATGCATATTAAGGGCTGATTGGCATGAGAGGAATACAACTTAAGGCATTTGAAGCAATATGGTGCAAAAACGTGCAAAAACTGGAAACTGAGGTAGAAGTTCATTTCGGCCTTATCTTCTTCATCCGAGCTTGGATTGGGCCAATACTTGTGTGGTTGGATCAGAGACATTCTGAACTTCACAATGGACATCTTAAAGTCATCATTTGATTCAGCCAAGCCCAATTCGTAAGCCCATGAAAATACACATCATGCTGACATAAGGATGAGCTGATGGATGCTTGGTCATGGTGAGCTAGGCATGAGGTATTGGTTTCTGGATGGATGCTTGGTCATGCTGACATATTGATGAGCTAGGGCTGCTGGTGGGAGTTATTGGTGAAGTGCAGCAACCAATTCTGATTATCTAAATACAAGTGTTGTATGCATTAGCCATATTAAATTCAGATTTATCACTCCCTTCTCCCTATAAATATCACTTCCATTCCAAACACTATCATAACTCATATCTTGAGATCCATCACTTACACTTCCATTGTACACAAAGAGAGGGAAAGTTGAGAGTCACAAAGGGAGAGAAGGGAGAAGGCAGCAGCTGGGAGGCTTCGGCCTCCTGGCAGCCATGGAGATGAATCTTTTCCATCTCTAGCATGCTGTCCTTATCTTCTTCTCCTCCCTTTGTCTTTTATTTTCTTCTTGTATTTTCTTTGTTTTACTTTGTTTTTCTGTTATTAGTTGTAATAAACATCTTGCTAATCTTGTATCATGGTTTGAGTTTATAAAGTTTGATTTCATTCATGAATTCTTCTTCACTGTTTTAATGGAGCTGTTTTGCATCCTTTGATTGATCACATAAGGTTTTATGCGTTATGCTCTTGTTGGGAAGGTTTGGGGATCATCTTCATTCCATCCATTAGCAACTTATGTGATTTGGTTTCTAAGTCTCCTAATGTAAACACCATGCTTGGGGTCCTTGTGATGTTCAATACAATTTGATCCAAACACCATGGACTTATTTGTGAGCATCTTCATGAGTGAATCAATTTGTTTACTTGCTGCCATAACATGATTAGAACAATTAGTGTGGATTCTAAAACCTCACCATCTTGTCTTAGTTCTTTTCTTTCTTCTTGTTTTGTTTCTCTTGTTTCCATTTCTGTTTTGTGTAGGAAAACTGAATTGGATTATTCAATCACCAATCCCTGTGGAATCGACCTCGCACTTACATACGCTAAACTACCAATGGCTCGTGCACTTGCGAGTATCACAAGTTGAGGATGCAGTTGAACCCATTTTGGTGCAACTGAATCTACACAACATTATATTGATATTTGAAGTTATGGAATACATGATTATGAGATACTTGATTGATTAGTTGTGAAAGTGAGTCTTGGGACTCAGCTAGGATTTTTAGGAAGCGAGTGGAAATTGTTTTAAGTGAGCATTACTTTTCTAATATGGAATTGCATTCATAAATTAGATTTGATATATGTTTTGACTATGATTTTATCGAAATGTGATATGAGATTTCCAGGGATTACTATTATTAGATTTAGTATTATTATTATTATTATTATTATTATTATTATTATTACTATCATTACTATTATATATATGTGTGTGTGTGTGTGTGTTTGTGTGTGTGTGTATGAGTTTGGGGTACCTTTGAATATTTGGAAATTGGATTTAGAGAATATCATCTTTTATTATATATATATATATATATATTAGATTATGAAAGTGTTTTATGGATTTTCTTGCATATTTATATGCTTTGAATTATTTTGATTATTGAGATTGACTATTTTGGGTCTTTATGGAATTTGTGCTTGTGAGAGTTTATTTTATATACTATGATTAAATATTTGGGAAAATTTGAATTAAGGGAGGGTATATTATTTTTTATATTATATATATGGGTTGTGATCTCACAATCATACGTACCTTCCCTGGTTACTACACCCACTCGTGGCATTGGATTTTCCTGTGTGTGGGCTCATTTGGTCATTAATACTTTATCACACGTGACATTGGATTTTCTGGCATGTGGTAAAGGTCCGGACACCTTTGGTGGGGTGTGCCTTAGGCCCTTGGCGAGGCAGTCCGTGCTCGTAGGACATGGTTTGGTTTAGCCACACGTAACGTTGGATTTTCCGACGTGTGGGCTCACTTGGTAACGTTAGTACTTTATCACACGTGGCGTTGGATTTTCCAGCGTGTGTGCTACAGAGTGGTTGTCCCTTTGTTGGACATCTCAGATATTCGTCCACCCATAGCTCCAACGGACCACTGAAAGGTTCTACACTCGGCCTTTTCCTACCTTTTCAGGAGATGACTGCTGTCTTTTCCTACTATCCCTCCTCCGCTATTCTTCAATCCACCTCTTCTTCATGTCTCAAGACAATGGCTCATCGGCTCGTGTTTTTTAGCTCCCTCGAGTGGACCCTGCGGCAGCACTGGTTGCCTGACTCCAAGCCACCGACATATGCTAGGACGGGCCCGCCTAACATGTCTGCGAGCCACCAGCCGATCCACTGGATTGGCCTTTCTTGGCAAGCTTCATCAACTTAGCCTGCATAACAGGATCACTTCGATTGGGCCTCATCGCTGCAAAATCACGAAAAAGTTAGTTGTGGTCAATGCATCGGTAAGACTTATCATTTGAACAGGAAGACTCACCTACCGAGCCGATCACTGGCAAGCAGCACGTCTGTCGCTCTCTCTGGAGTAGGTAGGGAAAGCACCTAGTCGACTTTGTTATGCTCGGTTGCTGAGAGTTCCACCCACTCCAATTCATGGAAAACTTCAACCTTAATGAAAAACGTTGTCGCAAAACCAAAAAAAAGAAAAAAAGAAAAAGAAATTCTCAACATGCAAGAGAATTGAGCAGATAAAGTAGGGAAAGCATATCTAAAACTACCACACATCAATCAGACCTGGTATCCTAAAACCCCCTTGGTATCCTAGGCAATGTCGGCTCCACTCTTTCAGCAAATTCCCAGGCACCCAACGCATAGAAACAGTGCGGTTTTCACATCTTCTAGGATGAAGGATTACTATCAATCATCTTCCTGGCAGAACTTTGAAGGTAGCAGAAGTCGACCTAGTATGGACTTTTCTTCAGCAAAAAACAATGCAGCATTTGGTTCATGGTCGGCTCTGAATTATGCATCCTCCGCCACAACACATGGACACTCACCATGGTTCTATATACATTTGGATTCATTTGGTGAAGGGCTACACCGAGCCGACTAATCCATCCTTGAAGAAAAGGAGATAGAGGCAGTCGAACCCCCGCTTAATATCTCTAGATAAGGTTACCCACCCAAGCGGGGAGCACTCAGCTTTTCATTACCCAAGGCCGCCCTAAACCTAATCCTGCTCAGAATGACATATTCTTCCCTTAAGCGCTCTAGCTTCTACCTGCTTCATTGTGCTCGGGTATTCATCAACCGACCACTCTTCCTCTACCTTAGCTAAGGCCTTACCCAAGCTTGATTTCTCCACCCTACCTGACCCCAGCCAATACTATCGTGACTTCATCTTTGGCTTCAAACCTTTCATCCCCTTCAACTTGATCGGCATTTGCTACATCTTCGCCTCCCACCTCTCTTCCTACCCCTCGATACTTAAAATTCCCACCGAGACTGATGGGCATGTCCTCGTCCATTTGCTCGGCTGCATCACACATCTCATTTACCATGTCTAGATCATCCACATCATCTCCAAAGGCCGATCCCCTATTTGCCGTATTTTTGCGAATCAAACATATTTGACTAACTCGACATGCTTAGACTAACCATGACACTTTAAACATAACCAAAGGGGGAAGGGGCGAGATCTAAATATCAAAACGCACACCAAGCAAAGAAACGAGACGAACAGAAACTAAATCAAGAAAAACAAACCAGAACTTGACTCTGATCTTCTGGAAACTAAAGCAAAGGCAGAAGGCCTTACCCAAACACTAGTACCACGTCGAACGCCACGCCACCCATTCCCTTCTGCAACGACGGCACACCTAGAAATCGCTTGAAAAACTCTTTTGACTGGAGCTTCAAAATAGAGACAATGGAGAAAAATGGCAAAAGGGGGGTTGCCCTCCCTTTTATATATTGACGACTGAGCATCCGCACCGTCCACTTACCGGCTACCCATGCTAGGATGACCACACACGGCAGCCCGATAGCGCCCTCACTTGAAGCGATGGAGCCTGCATTGATGCGACCTCTCACATGTTGTTGACGTTAGGTGCATTTAACATGCTGATTGTTCAGCTAATCAGTCATCGCCACATCACACCGCCCCAACCACCCCAAAATTCAAACCTGGTGCCACAAATCTTTTTCAAACGCACCTTCCCTGGGCTGGGAACTTGGGGTCTACACTACCAGTCCCCTTTTATGGTCGACTTTATATGTAATAGGCTCAACTCATTTAAAAATAAAACTCAAACAACTCCCCACCCAAGATCAGCTCCTTGAGTTGAGAGTTGGGGGACTACTATTAGTAGTTCAAATAGCCGAGCCTATCAGAAGACACCACGTGGCCAAGGTCGAGGTGCTAGTGTACCGACTCGACCAGATTGACCGCCTCAGGTCCTGTTAATAGGTCTTAGACCCGATCTTATCGAGAGGACGCCACGTGGCCAAGGTCAAGGTGCTTATGCACATACCCGACCAGGCTGACCGCCTGAGGTCCACTATGATGTCATAAGAACAGAAAGGCAGAATCACTAGTATACCGACCCGACCAAATCCCCTGCGAGACCAAGTCACTATGTCACATCCCGGGATCGGCTCCGCCGTAGCACGATATTGTTCGCTTTGGGCCCCCCCTCTCTGGCCCTCAGAGTTTTGTTTTTGGGAGCTCACGAGTAACTTCCCAGGAGGTCACCCATCCTGAGATTGCTCTCGCCCCCAACTCGCTTCACTTCGGAATCCTACGACTCCGAAGCCAGTGAGCTCCCAAAAGGCCTTGTGCTAGATGGATGCGGGTGTGCACATATAAGGCACATCACCCCCTCTCCGTTGGTCGATGTGGGATCTTACAATCCACCCCCCTTCAGGGGCCCGACGTCCTCGTTGGCACACTCGCACCACACGGCAGAGTGGCTCTGATACCAAATTGTCACATCCCGGGATCGGCTCCGCCGTAGCACGATATTGTCCGCTTTGGGCCCCCCCTCCTGGCCCTCACGGTTTTGTTTTTGGGAGCTCACGAGTAACTTCCCAGTGGGTCACCCATCCTGGGATTGCTCTCGTCCCCAACTCGCTTAACTTCGGAGTTCCTACGACTCCGAAGCCAGTGAGCTCCCAAAAGGCCTCGTGCTAGATGGATGCGGGTGTGCACATATAAGGCACATCACCCCCTCTCCGTTGGTCGATGTGGGATCTTACACACTACACTCACCTAATACCAGTATGATGGGAGAAAGGGCATTTAATGAGTCTCACATCCAAGTCAGGTGTCGTCGTATTACTTAGTCCTTGATAATCAACACAGTGACTGATGCCCGTAACCACTCTCTAATCCCAGCATGGGGAATGGTTGAAGATCTCCCCTTTTGCTAGATTTAAGGAGATATGATCTCCCCTTCTCCCTTTATAAATACTCTTCACCTGCATTGAGACAAAGGTAATAACTATTCTCACCCAAAAACTCTCTATCCTTCTCCTTACTCCAAAACATCCACTAACTTAGCCATCACAGGTGGTTCAACTGGTATCACGCTAGCTCCCCCTTGTCTGATGGTCTAGTTGCTAGAAGTGTGCAGGTTGTCCAGGAAAATCAAGTCAACCCAACAGCCTAGGGTACGTTCTAACCTTGGCTCGAATCGAGACCCCCGTCCAACAGAACCGGTCTCCCCTATCAACAAGGTCACATCTCTCAATTCCGTCAGTTTAATTACACGTGCTAAATGCGTGCAAGGGAAAAAAATTATATTTTCACTCTTTAAACAATTAATAAATAAAATGGAAAAAAAAAAAAAACAGCCACCGAGTTATTTCTCCCACCCCTATCCACCATCCATATCCCCAAATCCTTTCTCATTTCTCCTTTATCTACAACCAACCACCCCACCATCATCTATAACCACCCTAACCCACCACCAACCATACCCATCACGGCACCTACGCGAAGAGGCTAATCGACTTGAGAGAGGACATCAGAGGAGTATTGGGGCAGAAGGGAGAGGAGGGCGGAGAGAGCCCTCTGAGTGTTGTAGACAAAGAAATTTTGGTGCAATAAATTCCATTGGACAAGAAAATAATTAGGGTTCGGTGGATTAAATTGTGGGCCCCATAATTCGCCCATGTGGCGTGTGACTCATTAAAATTGAATTAGTTGTCAAAAAGTGACATGTGGCAACATCCGACGGAGTGCATCAAGCGGTTCAAGATGAAGACAAAATTAAGGGAAGGAATCTTATGTGATTGACTTTGATTTAAATCAAATATTAATCAGGTCAATCAATTGAAGGTTAAATTGCCAGATTATGGGAATTGATTTAAATCAAATCAAAATCCCACAAAACAAGGTTTTAAATAGGGAAAGTTATTTAGGTCAGTCATCCTACAAGAGCCTATAAATAGGAGGCCTGGAAGAAGAAAAAAAAGGCTTAGACAGACCCAAGCACTCAGAAGAGACAGAAAACTCTCTGCATTCTTCACCTCACTTTGGAAGAGCCACCAAGCACAACAAATACGTGCCGGTTCCTCCAACCTAGAAAATCCAAACATTCAAACAAACCTTGTGCTACCCGTTTGATCAAGATCAAGTCTCTACGACCCTTGTATCAAACACAAATTTTCTTTAAACACTTTGGAGATTCGAATCAGAGGATTCAATACAGAGATTGTAACCCTAAATTTCATTAATACAAATATTATTTTGTACAAGTGTTCTTGTCTCATTTGTCGCAGGATTTTCGTGTTTACAAATTTGGCACACCCAGTGGGACCATCTCTGCCTCTCATCTCTTTCTCCAGTTCCAAAATCAATCAACACACTGAAAACAATGGCTTCCAAGAAGATTCAAACCGTTCCCACGATGAGAGGCAAAAGTGTGAGCGCCTCCTTCTCAAGCGGAGACTCTGCTGGAGTCGTCACTCGGAGCAAGGCGAAGGCGGTATCCGCAGCTCAACCTGTCACTGCCATACCGACCCACTCCAAGGCGAAAGACGTAAACCGAAGGCGTGAACCGGTTATCAATTTGGCTTCCTTGGGGGCAAAGAAGAATATCCTCCGAGCGGAGGAGAGAAACTCTCGGAATGAAGAAAGGAGTTTTTCAGGCTCGAAGAATTCAAGAGAACGTTCACTCTCACCTGTTTCGGGACGCTGACTCGAGCACAGGCTCTTACCATGGATCGCCATCCAACGACCAACCGAAAAGGATTGCCATGAATCACTCGGCGTCCATAGGTGAGTCTTATTCTATGGCTATGCAGGTCAGGGTGACAGGAGCGATGTCTATTGAAGAACAGCTGGCCCATATGAGCGAAGCGGTCACGAAACTGACGAAGATGGTCGTAGAGAAAGATGCGAAGATTGCTTCTCTCATTAACAAGTGGGAGGCACATCAGGATAAAGAGCCTGGTCAAGACGCGCACAAGAAAGGACCACATAATGAAACTGAATCCAGCGAGAAAGGATTGGGTCATGAAACAGAGTCGGACGAGAAGTTGCGCGGAAAAGGTGACGCCGCCTCTAGTGGGTTCTTTATCAGTCCAACAGCTTCAGGACATGATCGCGAACACCATCAGGGTTCAATATGGAGCTCCTTCCCGAGATATGCTCATGTATTCCAAGCCATACACCAGGAGGATAGACAACCTGCGGATGCCAACGGGATATCAACCTCCCAAATTCCAACAATTCGATGGAAAGGGCAACCCAAAACAACGCGTTGCACACTTCGTCGAAACATGCAACAATGCTGGACGGAGGGTGACCACTTGGTGAAACAGTTCGTTCGTTCCTTAAAAGGAAATGCATTTGATTGGTATATAGACTTAGAGTCCGAGTCCATCGACACTTGGGATCAAATGGAGCGAGAATTCCTGAATAGATTCTATAGCACTCGTCGCACCGTGAGTATGATGGAACTCACAAGTACCAAGCAATGGAAAGATGAACCTGTCGTTGATTACATAAATCGATGGCGCTCGTTAAGCCTGGATTGCAAGGATAGGCTTTTGGAGATATCAGCAGTTGAGATGTGCATTCAAGGGATGCATTGGGGGTTACTCTACATTCTACAAGGGATCAAACCCCGCACGTTTGAGGAGCTAGCCACTCGTGCCCATGATATGGAGTTAAGTATCGCCAGCCACGGAGGAAAGAATGAGCCTATCGTAGAGCATAAAAAGGAGAAAGTCTTTGGGCAAAAAGCAGAGATAAGTCTATCAAGAAGCCTACCAAGGAAGCAATGACAATCAACACTGTCCCTATCAAAATCTCTACCCGAGATAAGAAGAAAGAAGTCAAAAGGATGGAGCCATCCCGAGAGGTGGATAGACGTCGATGAACCTTGAAGGAGCTGGAGGAAAAGACGTACCCTTTCCCTAACTCTGACGTCGCAGGTATGCTGGAGGACTTGCTAGAAAAAAAGGTGATCGAATTGCCAGAATGTAAGCGACCTGAAGAGATGAACCGGGTTAACGACCCTAAGTTTTGCAAGTACCACAGAATTGTTAGCCACCCAGGAGAGAAGTGCTTCGTGTTGAAGGAGCTAATTATGAACTTGGCCAGGCAAGGAAGGATTGAGTTGGACGTTGACGAAATCGCAGACGCGAATGTTGCCACAATTGTGTTTGGATCCTTTGATCCCGTGCCGCTGCCCGCATTATCGCCAAGACTGGAGTTTCAATCAATAAGGGGCATACGCCAGGTGACTAATTTGTGTGCGAAAGAAGTGGTGGGCGAACCGACCAATCAAGGTGGTGATGGCTTCGTTGGTGACTCACCTTTCGATGACAATGAAGGATGGACGCTCGTTACTCGGAGGAGATCTCGTACGAAGCGCATTCCTCAAAGACAAAATGCTCAATCAAAGAAGGAGCGGCGAAAGAGAAGTTCGCGCCAATGCCCTAAGAGCAAAACCAAAATGATGGTGAGGAGAGACTCTAACCAAGAAAGTGGACCACTAATCCAAGAGCCACGAATTCCCATTATGCTAGGAGAATACTTTCCCAAAGTGTTCTTCGTAAGAGAGACCATGGAGGAAGTCTATATGACAACTTGCTATCAAATAGGTGACAAAGATGCCTCGGAAGAAAAATCTGAGACTCATGAAAAGTCAAAGGTCTCAGCACAAGCAGAGGAATCACCGTCGCACTTCAATATTGAGGAAGCGATGCAACTTCCTGAAGCAATACGCATAGCATTGGCCAAGGCGCTGATGGATCTCAATATTCATCCAAATAAAACAAGAAGGGATGAAAGATTGGAGTATGAGTCTCAAGATCATGCTATTTGTTGCGCGACATGTGCTTCTATCACATTCACCGATGAAGATCTCTTGTTAGGGTCCAAACCACATAACCGTCCGCTTTTTGTGTCGGGGTACGTGCGAGAACAGAAGCTTAGTCGCATGCTCGTGGATGGAGATTCGGCAGTAAACATCATGCCTAAATCCACAATGATTAAGTTAGGAATCACCATAGATGAATTGTCTCGAAGTCGTCTCATGATTCAAGGTTTCAACCAAGGAGGGCAAAGAGCCATGGGCATGATCCGAATCGAGCTCGTCATAGGTGACTTAAAGTCAAACACCCTATTTCACGTGATTGATGCTAAGACTTCCTACAATCTTCTCTTGGGAAGACCGTGGGTACATGAAAATGGGATAGTGCCTTCAACTTTACACCAGTGTCTCAAATTTTACAGAGGTGGGGTGAAGAAAATCTTGGGCGATGTCAAACCATTCACCGAAGCCGAATCCTATTTCGCCGACGCGAAGTTTTACATCGATGAAGACGTGGTGTCTGAAGTTATTCCCATTAAGGTTCACTCAACAGGCAAGGCCATACCAAGAAGAGATGAGGATTCAAAGTGCCTTCCCATTGAAGAAAATAACAGCAACAAGAACACCTCGTCTGGACAAACAGGATCATCATCAATAGATTCACGAAAGGTGTCTGTTCCTGTCCTTCGCTATGTCTCATCGTCCCGACGGAAAGAAGGACAATCCCCGTTTGGAAAAGAAGTAAAACCAAGAAAGTTAGGGGAGAGTGATATGAAGTTCTTGAAGGAGTCGACAACCATGCCTTTGCCCAAGTTGAACAATTTGGACATTTCAAAACCTTCAGGACCAGGATTCGTCAAATCATCACAAGACGCAACAAGACACGAATATCTTCCGGTCAAAAGAACTAAAGAAGGTTTTGATCCTAATGCTTATAAACTCATGTCGAAGGCAGGTTATGACTTCGGCTTATTTACTTCATTGGGAGAGCTTAATCCGGACATCACCGGCGAGAGGACACATGGCCTTAGCGAAACCCAAAAGAAGTTGAAGGAGCAGGGTTACGCAATCGACTCAGCTAGAGCAGGCCTTGGTTTTACTCCTATCACACCGGTGAAGATCTCTGCTAGAAGAAAGGAAAAAAAGGCAGATGTTCAACACATTAGTGCTGAAGTGGTCGAAGAGGAGGAAGAATTAAAGTCTACTAAGAGAGCCTCAAGTGTTTGACCGCTTAGCCAAGCCTACCCAACGGACCTCAGCTTTTAGTCGTATTGAAGAATCAACATCACGACCCTCCGTGTTCAAAAGGTTAACTGAAGATAATAGCCAAAGGGGAGTTCAATCAACTTCACGCCAATCGGTGCTAGAAAGACTCTGGAGTTCCAAACAAGCTGCTGAAGAAAAAAACCAGCGAGAATTGAAAGGTGGAGTTCATGTTGATTCGACAGAAGATAACGAAATTCGAAGCCTAATTCCGTCACGTATGAAACGTCAATCAACATTAGACGTAACTTCAGGCGACCAACTCAAAGTGAAACGACGGACAATCATACATACTGGGAAGGCTGGAAGTCAGGCAAAACAAAAGCGGTGATAAAGAAGTAGAGGTCCTAGCTGTTAATCATGTTACGATTAAAGAGGTCGATGAAGAGGAACCTTTCGAGGATGAGGTTCACGAAGCCCCTCCTGCACTAGAAGATGGAGGGCAGGCGACTGTAGATGAATTAAAAGAACTCAACTTGGGTACAAGCGAAGATCCCAGACCCATCTTCGTTAGTGCACTCTTAAGCCCTAGTGAAGAGAAATCATATCATCAACTGCTACTTGAATATAAAGATGTATTTGCTTGGACGTATAAGGAAATGCCAGGCCTTTATCCAAAAGTTGTTGTCCATCACCTTGCAGTCAAGCCTGGAACGCGTCCGATCAAACAAACTCAACGTCGTTTTTCGCCCAGGAGCTTCTAGGTCAAATCGAAGCTGAAGTTGATAAGTTGATCGCTGCCGGATTCACTAGGGAGGTGAAATACCCAACATGGATCGCGAATATTGTTCCGGTGAAGAAGAAGATTCCTGGACAGATCTGTATTTATGTTGACTTCTGAGATTTAAACGAGGCTTGCCCGAAGGATGACTTTCCATTGCCCATAATTGAGCTCATGGTAGATGCAACCACAGGTCATGAAGCCCTATCTTTCATGGACGGTTCGCCTGGATACAACCAAATAAGAATGTCGCCAGAAGATGAAGAACTCACAGCTTTCCGCACCCGAAAGGAATTTACTGTTATAAGGTGATGCCATTCGGTCTTAAGAATGAGGTGCGACCTATCAACGTGCAATGCAAAAGATCTTTGGCGACATGCTTCACAAGAATGTCGAGTGCTACGTTGATGATCTGGTGATCAAGTCATCGAAAAGAGAAGATCACTTGAAAGACCTGAGAATGGTGTTCAACAGGCTGCAAAAATACCAACTCAAGATGAATCCTTTGAAGTGTGCTTTTGGTGTCACGTCAGGTAAATTTCTTGGTTTCATTGTTAAGCACCGAGGCATCGAAGTAGACCAGTCTAAGATTAAGGCTATCCGAGATATGCCCGAGCCAAGAAATTTACGTGAGTTGAAAAGTTTACAAGGACGTCTCGCTTTTATTCGGCGATTCATCTCAAACTTAGCAGGGCGGTGTCAACCATTCAGTCGTCTTATGAAAAAGGTTGTTCCATTCGTTTGGGATGAGGCTTGTCACAATGCCTTTGAGAGCATAAAGAAGTACTTATCGAGTTCACCACTGTTAGGAGCTCCTATTCCCGGCAAGCCACTCATATTGTACATTGCGGCTCAAGAGAGATCAATCGGAGCCCTTCTGGCACAGGAGAATGAGTCACATAAAGGGCAAGCACTCTACTATCTAAGCCGAACCCTTACTGGTCCCGAACTAAACTACACTCCTATAGAAAGGACGTGTCTTGCACTTGTTTTTGCTATTCAAAAGTTAAGGCACTACATGCAAGCGTTCACGGTTCATGTAATTGCACGAGCTAACCCGGTGAGGTACGTTATGTCAAAGCCAGTGTTGACAGGGCGTCCTGGCTAAGTGGGCGTTACTTCTGAATCAATATGAAATCATCTACACTCCAGCAAAGGCGGTTAAGGGTCAAGCTGTTGCAGACTTCCTAGCCGATCATCCAATTCCAGGAGACTGGGAAATTTCAGATGATTTACCTGACGAACAAGTCTTCTTCGTTGACGTTTTTCCTGCTTGGATAATGTTCTTTGACGGATCCGCTCGTATAGATGGGGCAGGGGCTGGCGTAGTCTTCCTATCACCCGAGAGAGACACGTATTACCCTATTCATTCTGCTTAAGTGAACTTTGCTCAAACAATGTTGCAGAATACCAAGCTTTGATCATGGGCTTGTAAATGGCCGTGGAGATGAAGATATCGAGCTTAGAAGTGTATGGTGACTCCATGTTAGTGATCAACCAGCTATTGACTCATTACGAGGTTAGGAAGGATGATTTAATCCCATACCACCAAATGGCCACGCAGTTACTTGAAAAGTTTGACCTCGTGACGCTAGAACATGTGCCGAGAAAAGAAAATCAAATGGCAGATGCCTTAGCCAACCTTGCTGCTACGTTGGCGTTAACAAAAGATGAAGCAGTGAATCTTCCAATTTGCCACCGATGGGTTGTTCCATTAGCACTTGGAGCATCGCAAGAAGGAGTCAACGTTATCTCAGTATTGTCCATTGACATTGACGACTGGAGACAACCTTTAATTGATTATCTTGAGCATGGGAAACTGCCAGATGACAAGAGACATCGATCAGAGGTACGACGTCGGGCACCTCGATTCATTTATTACAAAGAAATTCTCTACCGTCGTTCATTCGAAGGCGTGTTTCTAAGATGCTTGGGAGAAGAAGATGCATCCAAAGCAATGGAGGAAGCTCACTCAGGTATTTGTGGAGCTCATCAATCAGGGCCAAAGTTACATTTCCAAATAAAGAGGATGGGCTACTATTGGCCGACTATGGTCAAGGATTGCATGGATTATGTGAAGAAGTGCCAGGCATGTCAAATCCACGCCAACTTTATACACCAACCACCGGAGCCGCTACATCCCACAATTACTTCGTGGCCATTTGATGCATGGGGTCTTGATGTGGTGGGACCGATAGCACCCAAATCTTCCGACGGTCATTCTTACATCCTTGCAGCCACAGACTACTTTTCAAAATGGGCAGAAGCTGTACCTCTAAAGGAAGTGAAGAAAGAAAACGTAGTAAGCTTTATCAAAGTGAACATCATTCATCGGTATGGTGTGCCACGTTACATCATCACAGACAATGGAAAACCATTCTCAAAATCGGTTAATGGACAAACTGTGTGAAGACTTCGGTTTTAAGCAACGCAACTCTTCAATGTACAATGCCCGGCCAATGGTCTTGCAGAAGCATTCAACAAAACTCTTTGCAACCTATTGAAAAAAGTTGTTGGGAGAACCAAGAAAGACTGGCATGAAAGGATAAACGAAGCATTATGGGCTTATCGGACGACGTACCGGACGCCTACTTAGAGGCTACGCCGTATTCGCTTGTGTATGGCGTGGAAGCAGTCCTGCCTTTAGAAAGTCAAATTCCATCACTGAGGATGGCCATACAAGAGGGATTGACTGACGAAGAGAATGCGAAGCTACGTCTCCAAGAATTAGAAGCATTAGATGAAAAGAGACTCGAAGCGCAACAACGCTTAGAGTGTTATCAAGCCCGGCTTTCAAATGCTTTTAATAAGAAAGTCCGCCCAGATCTTTCCAGGTAGGACATCTCGTCCTAGCATTACGTAGACCTATCATCACAACGCACAAAACTGGAAGCAAGTTTGCTTCGAAGTGGGATGGGCCCTACGTAGTACGAGAAGTATACACAAGTGGCGCTTACAAGATTGTAGCTGAGGACGGCTTAAGAGTCGGCCCCATCAATGGAAAGTTCTTAAAACAATACTATGCATGAAGTAAATAAAAGCTCCTGGCCCGCATGAGCCTAAACCTCGTACGGCAAAAAAAAAAAAAAAAGTGGTTCGTTGAGTTGAAAACCCGAAAGGGCGGCTCAAGCAAAAGTTAGAGCATTAAAAAAAAGTGCCTCGTTGGATTGAAAACCCGAAAGGGCGATCCAAGCAAAAGTTAGAGCATAAGAAAGTCCGTTGAGTTGAAAACCCGAAAGGGCGGCTCAAGCAAAAGTTAGGACCCAAAAAAAAAAAAAAAAATCCCTTTGAACTACGTGATGACTTGATCCCTTTTCATCGAGGGTACGTAGGCAGCTTGGACAAATAATTCCAAGTTCAGTCACATCAAAATAAAAACAAAGGGTTTTCCCATCAATCCGAACCATTTGAAAGAAATAATGAGATAAGAAAATGCTTTTATTTCATTATGAAAGTTAACTAGTAAACATCAACACTTTGACAAGTTCGAAGAAAATACGAATGAAACAAAGAAGGTTTACAACAATAAAATCTGCTACTCCCAAGACAAGTCCCTGAAGCCATTACGCAATCTCTCAAAAGAAACTCGTAGTGCATCTAAAGTGTCAGCACCAGGAGCCGATAATACAGGAGCTTTTTCGAACTGCTATCTTATCCTCTCTCAAGCGGGTAACCTCACCATGATGATATGAAAGCTGTGCACCACTCTCCGAAAGTGATTCGTTTAGTTGACGCAGTCTTAACTCCAATTCTTCTTGTTCTCTCTTCAACTCTTCCATACGCATGTTGGCAGATTTAATAGACTCAAGTATGGAAAACTGATGAACCTCTTCAGCTTGTTGCAGAGCTAAAGCAATAGAAAGTGAAGAGTCAACAACAGCTAAACGATCGCTTTGAACCTCAGGAGAAAGCTTCGGGAATAAGTAGAGTGTGCAGAATAATAGTCAATTGCGGTCACAATAAGTGCATCGATCATAGCTCTTAAAGATAAGACGTCCGCCCCCACATTTTCAAGGGTTGTCAACAGCTTGCCAAGCTCATCTTTGAATGAAGGAAGCCGTTCTAATGAAGCCTTCAAGATTATGCTTTTTATTTGGTTTCCTAAAACGGAAACTACTTTGCGAAGGGTCTTGTCTGCAACACCTAATTTGGGTTCCCCACATGACATTTCAGAGGTAGATGCGTGATTAGCCAGCTTTGATAGATGTTGTTGCGCATGCGGACCTACATTGATCGAAGAATAATGGTTAAGCGAGTAGGCTCAAAGATTTCTAAAACACGGAGCGTGACAAAGATTTGAGTAATACCTCTTAGGCTAACACCTGAACCACTCATCGGGTGCAAAGTACGATTTTCCCTTTCGATAGGTACAGGATTAAATGGCACAAGCTCGGACACGGTGGGAACATGATGCACGACTTCTCCCTGAAATATGTATATAATTTAAATATTAAATATTTATAAATTTATAAATATATAAATAAATAAATAAAAAGGGCTCAAAGCGAAACAAATTGCTTACCTCGTTCATTAAGACTGGTTGCGAAACAGCAGGCACATCACAAAAAAATGTGTCATCGAGTGGGTATGCCGTGTCCAGATTCGCAATAGAGAGATCCAACACTTGTCTTCTTATGCCTAAAGTTGACTTCACTGTCTTCGTTGCTACTTATATGTCCTCGCTTCAAGTTGCGAATTCGTCGACCGAGGGGAACGAAATCTTCATGTGAATCTACTACACTTTCTTGTTCTCCTTTATCACTAGGGACCCGAATTGGAGGAACATCAACTGGAGGTGGGTGTTGAACTCGAGGCGCAGGAGTAGTAGAACTACCTTCAACTTCTGGAGGAACTCTGTGCGCATTGCCACGTATGAGTTTATCATGAACTAAAGTATCGTTGCCTTGTGACTTCAAAGATTTTTGCTGAGATAATGACGAAGACTTGGCTACAGTTGAGACTGTCTTTGACTTCGTTGATTCAAAGCGATGCACCTTTGACCACCAAGAGACATAATCGGAGGTGACCTCAAATTCCCGGATATTGTCCTTAGTGGGTAGGGTTATTGTAGATGCACTGCCAACATTTAAGCATGACTTCCAATGAGAATACACTGATAGCACAGTCCCATTTCGGATGTCATCTTTAAGTTCTCCTGGCACCTGTTGTGTATAGCAAAACTGTCTACTAAACCGGTGTGGGCTATAAGGTTGGATGACTCGGTAGTTTTCCTGTCGTAGAGAAACGTATCCTGAACGAAGGCATATCAAATACGCAAAGTCTTCTTTGGAAATATGATCTTCATCAGTCAGTCGTTTGCACTCTGAAAACATTCTTGCCAAACGGCTCATCTCCACTTTATGACAAGTTCGGAACAAAGCTCGAAAGCGGTCGAATCTTCAAAGAATTTCGCTGAAAGTCTTCCTAGAACCTTGCCATGATATGAGTAGACTTCTCTGAAGATGATGTAAAGTGCGTGTCGAAGTATTCGCCCAACCACCCATACACATAATGGAAAGGAAGAACAGTTGCACAACTTCCTGGATCATCTGCATTAGAAATATCGTTCAACCCTTTGTAAATGCTAGCCAATACTGGGATTGCCAGGCCAAATGATACACCATGCGCCATTCAACTGGCAACTTTGAAAACCTCCGGTCTGATCAAAGTGACGTCGTCCTTGGGGAATACAAATTTGCATAACCAGCAAGCGAGGAAAGCAGCCAAGTACGATCTCTCCTTATCTTCATCAGTTATACCTAAATCTTCAAAAACCCCTTCCTCCTCCTCAGTGCGTTTCGGTGCCGCCGTAATGATACCAGACGGGTCAAGGTCTTCCTTTGGCTTTTGTGACTTGTTCCGTATGGTTTTCCTTGAAGGCTTTTTGTACTTGAACGGCCCTCGGAACCAGTCTTTTATCCAGGCAGTCATTCTTACTCCAGATTTTCCTTTAGAATCCCGTAAAATTTTGTGGTATGCTAAGAACAGGTAGCGACAAATGTGTGGGATATAAGGCACGCCTTTTTGGTCCATCCTGTTAAGACTCTCAGCGCTTGGAATAACCTCATCATAAAATCGACCTTAATAGGAAGACCACCGATTTCATGAAGATCCCAGAGAGAAATAGACATCTCCCCTTGCGATGTATGAAGAGTATTTGTCGCAGGACACCAATATTCGCAAAAGGCTCGGATGACTGGAGCGTGTCGATCATAGCTAAATAATGAGGCAAACACTGCATCATACAAACCAGTGCTCTTAAGAACTTGAGTATTTCTACTTAGCACATCTTCAAGCCATTCCCAATAATACTCAGTAAATGTAGATTCACCGGACGTCGGGAGAACAGAACTCCAATTTCCTGCTCCATTATGGATTCGGTCACTGAGTAGTTCGAACGCTCTTAATGTATCGGTCTCTGTATGATGCGAGGACTTTAATTGTAAAACAGTGGAGTGAAGGTCCCTACCCGTAGACTTGGATTTTTTGAAACTGCTCAGTTGACAAAACACCTCTTGGGACCAAGACGGAATATGAAGAGTGTCCACCTCTGATACCTCCGAAGCAAGGATAGGCGCACCTACAAGCAATGTGGTACCTTTGTCCCGGTTATCACTTTCATCCTCAAGAATAGTAACAGTGCCTTTCTTGAAACACTTGAAGAAGGCCATCTGTATAAAATGAGCAGCATGAAACAATATTCAATATCAGGCTAATGACTTCAAACTTGAAGAATGGAAAAGAAACTAGAGCAACCAAGGGAAATCGCTTACTTGTACAAGCTTGGAGATCCGGATAAAGATGAAATGCCACAAGAAGCAATCTTCACTTATCCTCCACTACGTAAAGCCCAAGCGCTTGAGCGGGCTATCACCAAGTCGGAGAGATGGATCAAACTCAAGCGGTATAGGACGTCTACGTTCTTCACTCGTCCTCCGCTACGTAAAGCCCAAGCGCTTGAGCGGGCTATCACCAAGTCGGAGAGATGGATCAAACTCAAGTGGTATAGGACGTCTACGTTCTTCACTCGTCCTCCGCTACGTAAAGCCTAAGCGCTTGAGCGGGCTATCACCAAGTCGGAGAGATGGATCAAACCCAAGCGGTATGGACGCCTACGTTCTTCACTCGTCCTCCACTACGTAAAGCCTAAGCGCTTGAGCGGGCTATCACCAAGTCGGAGAGATGGATCAAACCCAAGCGGTATAAGACGCCTACGTTCTTCACTCGTCCTCCACTACGTAAAGCCTAAGCGCTTGAGCGGGCTATCACCAAGTCGGAGAGAAGGATCAAACCCAAGCGGTATAGGAAGGCTACGTTCTTCACTCGTCCTCCACTACGTAAAGCCTAAGCGCTTCAGCGGGCTATCACCAAGTCGGAGAGATGGATCAAACCCAAGTGGTATAGGACGCCTACGTTCTTCACTCGTCCTCCACTACGTAAAGCCTAAGCGCTTGAGCGGGCTATCACCAAGTCGGAGAGATGGATCAAACCCAAGCGGTATAGGACGTCTACGTTCTTCACTTTCTTTCAAGGCACCTATTATAAAAATATATATATGAATATTATAAATAAATAAATAAAACAAATTTGATTGAAAGAGAACTAGATGTGCAGCAGCAAAAACAAAAAAAAAAACAACAAAAAAAAACTAACGCAAGCATAGTAAATTCGTATGCCAAGGGAATTTGCTGTTCATACCAATTGAGAATCTTCTATTTGTTAAGCTCATAATTTCATACATATACGTACCCTATTTACTTACTTCTTTTGCTTAGTTTCTTAGAATTTTGAGTTATTTGCCTCTCTTTGTGTGTTTTGTAGGCCAATAGAGCAAGAGAGCATAATTCATGCAATTAAAGCATGTTAAGGCCAATGAAGCAATATGGTGCAAAAACGTGCAAGATCTGGAGACTGAGGTGGAAGTTCATTTTGGCCTTATCGTCTTCATCCGGGCTTGGATTGGGCCAATACTTGTGTGGTTGGATCAGAGACATTATGAACTTCACATTGGACATCTTAAAGTTGTCATTTGATTCAGCCAAGCCCAATTCGTAAGCCCATGAAAATGCACATCATGCTGACATAAGGATGAGCTGATGGATGCTTGATCATGCTGACATAATGATGAGCTATGGCTGCTGGTGGGATTTGTTGGTGAAGTGCAACAACCATTTCTGATTATCTAATGCAAGTGTGTTAGGTGAAATTTGTGTGGTTGGTGAACTTAATTGTATAATCTGATTCACCTAACCCTTGTGCCTATAAATAGGGAGTCTCTAGAGAGCTTAGAGAGCCAGAATTTCATTCCATAATTTACACTTCCATTGTACACAAAGAGAGGGAAAGTTGAGAGTCACAAAGGGAGAGAAGGGAGAAGGCAGCAGCTGGGAGGCTTTGGCCTCCTAGCAGCCATGGAGATGATTCTTTTCCATCTCTAGCATGTTGTCCTTATCTTCTTCTCCTCCCTTTGTCTTTTATTTTCTTATTGTATTTTCTTTGTTTTACTTTGTTTTCTGTTATTAGTTGTAATAAACATCTTGCTAGTCTTGTATCATGGTTTGAGTTTATAAAGTTTGATTTCATTCATGAATTCTTCTTCATTATTTTAATGGAGCTGTTTTGCATCCTTTGATTGATCACCTAAGGTTTTATGCGTTATGCTCTTGTTGGGAAGGTTTGGGGATCATATTCATTCCATCCATTAGCAACTCATGTGATTTGGTTTCTAGGTCTCCTAATGTAAACACCATGCTTGGGGTCCTTGTGATGTTCAATGCAATTTTATCCAAACACCATGGACTTATTTGTGAGCATCTTCATGAGTGAATCAATTTGATTACTTGCTGCCATAACATGATTAGAACAATTAGGGTGGATTCTAAAACAACACCATCTTGTCTTAGTTACTTTCTTTCTTCTTGTTTTGTTTCTTTTGTTTTCATTTTTGTTTTGTGTAGGAAAACTGAGTTGGATCATTCAATCACCAATCCCTGTGGAATCGACCTCGCACTTACATATGCTAAACTACCAACGGCTCGTGCACTTGCGAGTATCACAAATTGAGGATGCAGCTGAATCCATTTGGTGCAGCTGAATCTACGCAACACTATTCATTCATCAAGTCTCTTGATATGCCCAAAACGGTGGGTTCTGGTGGCTATAAAAATAAAAAAAATAATAAAAAAAATCAGTTTTCTTTGTTCCGCTGGCTGCAAGAAGGCATATATATATATATATATATATATATGTTTGAGAGAGAAACAGACAACGATGGAAAAGAAGCAACTCTCACCACTTTGGTTGCTGAGAATTCGGATCATGCAAACTTCAAAGTTGTAGACCTTCTTGCCGACAAGAGAAGTTTTTCTACTATTCTATTTGGTTGGTCTCAATATTCACGAAAGTAGTGCAATTTAGAGAAGCCAAATACCATCAAAGCTCCTGGTGGTGCTAGGGTTTCTCATTCCTAATTTAGGAAAATATTGGATTTTGTTTCTTGTTTCACAAGATCTTAACAAGATTGGATATTATTAAACTCTTCCACAAAAAAAAAAAAGGTGGTAACTTTCAAAGCTCCACGTTGGAAGCAATCCAAATTATTGGAAAGACATGAAGAAGTAACACTTCAAGCTGCACCTCCTACATGTGACAAAACACATGTCTACCATGCATCATGAAGTGGGGGCAATTTGTAGACAAAGAAATTTTGGTGCAATAAATTCCATTGGACGAGAAAATAATTAGGGTTCAGTGGATTAAATTGTGGGCCCCATAATTCGCCCATGTGGCATGTGACTCATTAAAATTGAATTAGTTGTCAAAAAGTGACATGTGGCAACATTCCGACGGAGTGCATCAAGCGGTTCAAGATGAAGACAAAATTAAGGGAAGGAATCTTCTGTGATTGACTTTGATTTAAATCAAATATTAATCAGGTCAATCAATTGAAGGTTAAATTGCCAAATTATGGGAATTGATTTAAATCAAATCAAAATCCCACAAAACAAGGTTTTAAATAGGGAAAGTTATTTAGGTCAGTCATCCTACAAGAGCCTATAAATAGGAGGCCTGGAAGAAAAAAAAGGCTTAGACAGACCCAAGCACTCAGAAGAGACAGAAAACTCTCTGCATTCTTCACCTCACTTTGGAAGAGCCACCAAGCACAACAAATACGTGCCGGTTCCTCCAACCTAGAAAATCCAAACATTCAAACAAACCTTGTGCTACCCGTTTGATCAAGATCAAGTCTCTACGACCCTTGTATCAAACACAAATTTTCTTTAAACACTTTGGAGATTCAAATCAGAGGATTCAATACAGAGATTGTAACCCTAAATTTCATTAATACAAATATTATTTTGTACACGTGTTCTTGTCTCATTTGTCGGAGGATTTTCGTGTTTACAAGTGTGCTTGGGAGGCATTCTCCGCATCAATCCCATCGTTGCTTCCATTTTTGTTCCTTGGTTTTCTTTGTTTTCGTTTCTCAGGTGAGGCTGGTTGGCTCTAAAACTATCTATGATAAATTTTATTTTTTTTTTTTTTTTTGGACGAAAATCTATGATAAATTTTATTTATTTTGTATTTTGACAAAAAGTATAGCTTATTGTTTTTATACTTAAAAGTAGGGCTGGGCATTCAAACCGGTAATCCGGTCAAACCGCCCAAACTAAACCGATGGTTTGGGTTGGTTTGGTTTTTTTTTTTCAATCTCTTTTTGGGCGGTTTGAGAGAGAAGAAAAAGAAAAGAATATACATATATATTTATATATTTCTTATAATAATATTATATATAATATTTTTTTAATACCATCAGTTTGATTTGGTTAAACCGTGATTTTGAATATTACAAATTGTACACCGAACCATATATTTCAATTTGGCTTGGGTTCAAACCGATGACCAAAAAAAGATTTTAAAAAAAACCAAATAAGTTTGGCTTGGCTCAGTATGCTCGTCTTCACTTTCTTTCTCCCTGTCGACCCCACTTGCCAAATAAGGTTTGCTCTCATAGTCTCACCGTAAAAACCAATGTCCCTTTTTGGCCCGAAAAAGTTTATGCTACTTTCAAGTTTTGCAAAGATTAACAGACCCACGAACTCAAAGCTCCAATCTTGAAAACCAAGATCCAGTTTAGAAAATAACAAAGGAAGAAATGCTCTCGAAAATCTCAGTTATCCACTTGAAAGCATCACTATCCGCATCCACTTCTGGATTTATTAATTGTTTAAAGGGTGGAAATATAATTTTACCCTGCATACATTTAGCACGTGCAATTAAACTGACAAAATTGAGAGATATTGATAGATATGACTTGATTTGTTAACGACTACAAATAGTGACGAAATTGAGAAAATTGAAATCACGGTGACTAATATTGCTTTCGAGCTAAACTCCGGCAAAAGAAAAGTGAACTCACAAAAGTGAAATAACAGAATTACCATTAGCAGTAAAAGGACAACGTGCATAATGTAAGTGAAACTCTGTTTCTCAAACATCCTACAGATACAGTTCGCACCGCAATGTTGGTAAATTGAACAGCATAAGGTACAAGACTACTACAGCAGTCAAATTGGCTAATGAAAATCCATCAATCTTATCCCATTAACCCTTTTTGTTTTCTAGATATACTTGTTTGAGTAGGCACGGGGTTTCACTGAAATAAAACCATCAGAACAATAACATATTATCATTAGCTTTCTAATCTGCATCCATTTCTTCCAATGCTGCTCTAGCTGCTGCCTTTGCTTCCTCTAGAAGCTCATCTGGAACCTGAAAATTGAAAAATAAAATTATAAATATGCAAGACAAGCTTTCACATGGAACTACCCTACAAGGTAACACAAACAAAACACATATGAAGACAAAAACATTATAATACCATGCAGTAGCGATAATGGAAAACGGAGGGGCAATGGAAAAATATTGGTTCAAAAGAATCATAATCTCCCTCCCATGTTAAATCATCAATTTGAATGTGGGGCTTAAAATGCAGAAGTTCAAAAAGATATTAAGCATAGTGGAACATGAATAATAGATATCATTAAAGTTGGCACTTGTAGCTAGGAACCTCGCACAACTGAACACTATGGTACATCAAAGAACACAATCTCTAAATCCTATACCAGTCTAGATTACTTGGTTTTCAGGGGGGAAGCGACTGAAACAGCTAAGCCTTCCGAAAGATACGAATATTTTGTACCACATTTACTGACCCCCTACCTCTATGGGAGAGGTGGTCAGCAAATGTAGTACAAATAGCAGCCGTTGAAAGAGGATTGTATTCAAATTAACAGTCTTAGAACACGATGACAAGGTTTTTCTCAAGATGGAAAATTAATCGTACAGGTCAGGAACCATTGCTGCATATAAAGAGTTTCTGCTCAGGCTCCGGAAATATTCTCAATTTTTTGTTGAATACATTTGTGAGCCTACTATAGATATGTACATTCTACATCTCCAAGTGAGATATAGGTTCTAGGTCATGTACCATTCACCACTAGGTCCCTCCCTAAGAAAATTCGAAAAGCTATGGAATGTGGCCTAACAGCCAATTAAAAGGAAATAGTAAAGGAAAGGAAAGATATATTTTTTAAAATTCTGATAAACTTTACATATAAATGACATGTTACTTTTAATCACAAAATGATGGTATGAGAAACAAATGAGGCAATTGGAAAAAATAAAAGCTGTATCTGAAATTAGTTTGAATTTTGCAAGGTTCTTGAACTCAAAAGCAAACTTTAGATACCTTCTGATGCTGACGGTTTGATTCATCACAGACCCAGCTCATTTCTAATTCAAAGTCCTTGTCCTTTGCCTCATCATGGATTCCATAAATGCTGTTTGGCATAATTGAAAATTACAGTTAGTAGAAATTTCAGATTGAGCATCATGAGACATGCATAAATACATAAATGCTTTGATGCCTTCTACCATTACAATATTGTTCGGGAATGGGGGCGAAAGTAGCATGAAAAATATTATTATTGAGATCACTCTTTAGAACAAGCACATTATGCCATGATATATCTTATGGCAAACTCATGAAGCATATGAAACAATCTAGTGTCTGAGAAAAAGAACTACATACTCAAAGACACACAAGCTAATAATTATAACAATCTCAGCTTCTTCTTTTTTCTCTTTTTTTTTTTAAGAAACAAATTTTATTGCTGAAAACAACAAAATTAAAAATGGAGTGGGTAAGATGGCCACAACATCAAAAGATCCATTTCAAAATATTGACGACTAGATGCAATTGTGAGTGAAGTGAGTGAGATGCATCTGGCTAATAAAAAATTATTTTTGTTCTGGAAGATAAAATAAATTTCTGAGGGATAAAAAGGATTACTTGAGGTTTGTTCTGGAAGATAAAATGCGGGATAAAAAGGATTACTTGAGGAGTTGAGACAAGCGCATAACCCAGAAGAACATAGCTAAGCCAAAAGCAAAAACAAGAGCCACAACAAAACCCACAATCAAGAATTGCAAAAACAAGGGCTACAAAACCCCCAAACCCAACTAAGAAAGAGGCCTAAAGGTTACAGAATTATTAACTTTTACAATAGACTTGTATGATTTACCTCTTAACCAACATATTACCTGCCGTACCCTTTTTATGATGTATCTCTTACCCAACATTATCTGCCATATGGGTAGCAAAATAAACTTATCCAAAATCTTCATGGTTCAGTGCAGGGAGACCAAGGGAAATTCGGCCCTTGCCCAGTTCTCATCTCTGCAACTCTATCTTTTTCTTACATGAACACTAAAAATGCACAAAGGCAACTGCCTAGATTTCTGCCAGTTCACACTTTAGTACTCTTTCGTTTTCCCTTGTCTATTATAGTTTATACAGTAATTATTCCTCTATGAAGGCACAGTTCGATTTATCTCCCACACCCACTCTCATTTTCCACAAAGAACGATAAAAAGAAAAAGAAATGGGCCCATAACTGTTTAGACCTATTAGTAGATAAAACAGTGCACCAACTGAAAAAAAAGGCTTTCGACCCTCTATCTTGTTCATAATGATATGACAACCAATATTATCAAATATGAAGCATCCTTGTTAGGTACACTGAATTTTGAAGAATAAAATGGTCAAAAGAAAAGCTGTTTGTCTTGAAAAGCTTACATTGAATTTTTAGGAAAAGTAAAAAGAAAGAGTTATTTATATCGAAAAACAAAGGTCACATGTTTGATGTGGATATACATGCATACCTACACGCACGCATATACACTAATAAGTTCCTTAAATGAGGGCCTGCTCATGCATCTTACCCAATGTACACCTCTTTGCATATTTATTGGCCACGTCTCATGTAAGAGTTGAGAAACAAACCTTATTTAAGGACCTTGTTACAAAATAACACTATACGTATATTAAAAATCTGTACCTAGATGCCACCATCATCAATTTACAACATGCCAACAAAGAATTCATAGAGGATGCCACTTACATCTTGGCTACTTCAATAACACCTTGCCGACAAGTCAATTCCGAAAGCTTCAACTTTTCAATCTCACTGCCATTACATGATATAGATACACCAGTGTCATCTTTCAAATTTCTCAGCACAACAAAATATAATAAACAAAAGGAAAGAATTTCAAGTAAGAACAAATTTAACATTAATGCCCTTATCGAATTGTAAGACACATCTTCAAGCATCCTTGTTAGCATAGCCTGTGTACAGCCTGGTAGATGGATTTTGATTTAATGTTTGACTGATTGGTACACAAGTTTTTGGAGGGACCAAGATGGACCAAATTGATACGAAGTTTTTGTGGATACATTTGAGTGGATTTCCTTAATGGCAGTATTTCGTACACAAGCTTTCAGTGGGACCAAGATGGGCCATATTGCAAATTCTAATACTCAAGTCCACATTAATAAATCAGGAATTTCTCAACACGATAATGCTGCAATATCTTGTCACAAAAATTTAGAAAACAAACTCTCAACTTACGTCTTAGCAGCCTGCCTGCCCTTTCCAATTGCAGCACCAAAATACCTCTAGAAGAAATGCCAAGAGCAGTATTAGTACAAAACAAGTCAACAAAAAAAATACTACGCTAAAAAAAAAAGAAGGAATAAATACAATTCTTACAGCAGAAAAATAACAAGATACAAAAATAAAACTCACATAAGAAATGCCGGAAGGTTCAACCATGTACAGTTGTGGCCCATCTCTGTCATAACCTCCAAGGATTATCCCACATCCAAAAGGTCTGCATAACAACTTTCATAGATAATAAGAGGGTGTAAACAGAACCTTTAAAATGATAACAAGGAATTGCGAGTTCTCATCAAACCTGAGCCACCAATATAGCGTACACAAATGCACATAACTAGCAACACGTTCGGCAAGTTCCTTAACAGGAATCTGTTCACCATACACACTGCAGAAAAATCATAAAAATGAGATACATGTAAAAACATGAATAGATAAAAGATACGCAGACCATTTGAATTTTGTGGACTCCAGAGGTCAATTTCAAGGGTCAATCTATGTATAATGAAGAGTCAATCATCACATAGCAAGTGGTAATCATTCCAAGACTGGGGAAGAAAAAATAATAAAAGAGTAGTCACAATTATGCATGCATACAATTACTATAGAGAGTTTCAAAACTTGTTCACCAACCAGATTGTCTAGATAATTCAAAAGGATATATTAACAAAGAGACCTGTCCATGTCCATTATTATTAACAGGCATCAAACAAACATCAAGCAAGTCCCGACTCCTGAAAACACAAGCGTAGTGTGAAATAGATAGTAGCCACAAAGTGAGGGGACCAGCAACATATTTACATTTTTCAAAAGGTATCAGCAGTGTTAAATTATTACAACATGCGGTGAGGGAGAGAGAGACAGAAAGAATTCACCAGAACAGGGAAATACTTCAGATATTATCATGAAAAATGTTCAATGGCAATGGTTGACAATTTACAACTGCATAAACACATCCATAACATGCAAGTGTAATCTGAACACAGGATTTGAGCCTGTCTGTTGACTAATATAACTAAATGAAAAGCCAAAGTATGGGTATACCAACCAAAACAAATTTTTTATATACCCATTGATTAGACCAATCACAAGTTAATATTTAAATACAGGATTCCAGCCAAACAAACCTGTCCATTCAAATTATACTAGAGCAAAAAATTGATAAAGAAAAGGAAAGGAAAGCAAGGGGAGGATATATTAACAGAAATCCACGAGAGAGAGAGAGAATGTTTAAATGTTCCAAAGAACAAGAAACACTTTTTTTTTCTTCTTTTTTTATAGGTAAAACTCAAAGAGAAAGGCACACCTTTCATAGTTGTTAGCTTCAGACTTGGTCCTGGCAACAATTTGCCTTCCATCTGCTGCTAATCCAGCAACTGCCTGTAATTGCATAACATCATAAAATGCATCAAAAACTAAATTTAGAAGTCAGCTCTCTTGCTAAGATTGATAGGTTATAATTCAACCACCAAAATTATCAGACAAATCTCATGAGATATCAAAAAATCTAAAGCTGGCACAAAATGTCATACAGTCTATGAATATCTCAATATCTTTCAATGATGTATCAAACTACAGTTAGCAATTGTTTATACAAATCCACATGCTGCTTAGAATATCATATCACCAGTTTGACCATAACCTACGAAAGAAATCATAAAGGAAGCACCCAGGGAGATAAGAATCAGGCTAGCCCAGTCTTGCAGATTCCAACCATATCTAGTGACTTTTCAATTCCAGGCGGCATTTCAAATAAGCAGCAGTATGTATGCTACTTTCTTTGATTTCAGAATCCTAGTGATAAGCATAGGAGCAGAGACTTAAGATACGGAGGCTACATCAAAGACATTCACAATGTTAGTAGCTCTTGTTTAGGGCCAAAAAAAAAAACAGTATCGATTTGTGAAAAGTAGTCAGACTCTCTGAGCACCAGGACTGCTATAAGTTTAAGATTTCATCTTATACTTCTAAGCAGCAAGAGAAACACATATTTTCTTCTCAAAAAGCAGCTAGAGGCCAGAGCAACAAACTTTCAGATAACCCAACACCAAAAGTGAACTCCTTTCTCGCCTAGTACAAGCTATAGTGTAATTTCTATATAAAAAACTTCGCTTCTAAGTAATTTTGTTGATGCCTAAAGTGTATTTTTCAATGAGGAATATGGATTTCGCCGCATTATAGGTGACACATATTATCTATCTAACCATGCCCACAACATAATCTTGGCATCCTTGATTAACAATTGTAGATAAATTAAGATCCTAAAGAAAAATGAACCATTACTGAGCTCAGTTAGTAGGACTGGATAGAGCCCACTTTTCACAGTAAAACTGTAAGAGAATCCAAGTAAATACCATGCCGGAGTGACGATGAACAGAATGAATCCTTCTATTGGAACCTGGCAACATCATCTTCGACGCTATAAGCTTTTCAACACCCTGAAATTCAAAATAAATAAATAAAAATAACCCCATGTTTACCAGAGAGGATGAGAGCTAAAATTTTGAAAAACATTTATTTATTAAACTACAAAGAAAGAAAAGAAAAAGAAAAAAAAGTTTACCATAACAACGCCGTCCTTACATTTGATCCCAATAACAGTCCTGCAACAATTAATGGACAATTAAAAAAACCTCCAAAGTCCCAAATCAGATAGCGAAAATCATGTGGATTGAAAATTTGGACAAGTACTGCATTTTTCGGGGAACCAAAGTAGGGTTTCAGAGGGAAAAGGTACCCGGAGTTGTCAACGGCTTTGGCGGCGTACTCGATCTGGAAGACGCGGCCATCAGGAGAAAATGTGGTGACGGAGAGATCGTAACCTGTTCCAATGCTGCTCATCTTTCTTCTTTTGGGTTAAAGTGTTGTTGAGAGCTCGACTGAGAAAGCTACAAATAGGGAGACACTGGCTTTTCTCTCAAGAAATAAATAGACTAAAACAAACAGAGGAGGAGGAGAGGGGATGTTGATGACTATTTTTCGATTTGGGTTTCGGATTGGGCCTGGGCTTGGGCACTTCTTCAAATAATAAGAATTGTAAAACCCATTTTAACATTTAGAGGTGTCAAACGGACCGTGCTGCCCATTTAGAATCTGATCATTTAATAAACAAGCCGTGCAGAGCTCATCCATTTATAAAAATTATCAATCCCGGCCCAAGCCTACAGCCCTAGTCTATATGGGCTCATACCATGCTCATGACGGACCATTAAACGGGCCAAGATGTGACCACACCAAATTTAACTTATGTGTTGGTTTTTTTTTTTTGTAATATTTTTTTACAGTGTCATTTAAATCTTTTTTATAATTATGTATATACAAAAAAAAATAATTATGATTTGTTGAAAAAATAGGCGAATAACTTTATTAAAGTATATTTAAATATAAAATAACTAGATTATTGTTTAAATTTTAAAAATTGAAATTTGAAAAATAAAATTATTATTTTATATATAAAATAAAACATTAAATTTTAATATATATTATTAGAGAAAAGAAATAAACTTGAAGTTAAGATATAAATGTAATAATATCATGTATTATTTTTCTCTAAAATAAATATAATTTAATAAATGGGCTTTAAACGGGCAAGCTTATTGGGTTTCGGGCGAGCCCCATCCGTTGACACTTCTAATAATGAGGGCTACTATCTAAGGTCTTCAAGAGAGGACCTACTTATTAGCCATTGGATCAAATTTGGTAGTCCAATGTGTTGGTTTTAAAACATTTTTAAGAAGTTCATTTGAATATTAAACATGCATTTAATCAAATTAATCAAGCGGAAATCTATGGTGGTTGTTCAAATTCAAAAATAAAACTTCTTCCAAGTATCTTAAGCCATGAACATTGATATGTTTTTCATAAATGAAAATTCAAGAGAAATGATAAGTTCTAATTACCCTTGAAGCTATAATATGAACCAAGTTGTGTTTTGGTCTTCTCTTGATGATTTCCCTTTGTTGATCTCCTCTTGATCTTTCTCCTCCTTATGAGCCACAAAAGTATATGGCCTCTAAGTCTCCACACCAATGGAACCTTGAGATGAGAAGAAGTATCATGAGAATACTTGGATGCTAGTACAAGATTCTCAAGATTGGTTTCAATCTAAACCCTTTTTGAAAGAAGATAGTGTTTCACTCTTGAAAACTCACAACTATCTCTCTTTGATCTCCCAAACCTATTTGGTTGATGTTGGATTGTGTTTGTTGTGTTAATTAGCTTATGGAAACAATTCCCATACACCTTTACTTAAGCATTTTCGGCTGAACCCCATTGGGCTTCCAAAATTGAGCATTATGACACTTAAGCCATAATTTAGGTGTCTTAAGTCCATGGACTTGATACCCAACCATTTGGGCTTCTCATTAACTATTACCGAGGCCCAAATATAATTTTTACACGTAGTAAATCATCCACATCAAATCAATCAAATTGATTTCCTCATTCTCATTTGTATTACTCAAAGTTAACCATTTAAGGTGTGCGATCCATTAGGTTCTAATTTAGCAAGGCAAGTGGGAAAACATTAGAACTCTTTCTAACCAACTGGAGTTAAAACTCCCTTTTAATTCTTCCTTTATTTGGATCGATCACAATCAATCCTAGAACTTCCACAAGCCAAGAGTGACATCTAGCAATATATCATTGACTACCCAAGCTAATTAGAATAGATGAAGAACCTATTCAGTTGGAATTGCAATGCAATACGGTCCTTCTCTTATACAATGTTTCCAATCATATTGTTAGGGTACGGATTGATAATGTCAAATCCCTCATATGATTCAATAGAACATAATTAAAACACTTTCTAAATCATGTTCAAGTACTTCGGCCGAAGATTCACTGAATCATATCTTGAAACATTCTCCTTTTCTTATCAAAGGTAGAGATTCCTTATTGTACATTTACATGCCTCCATGATGAATTAAGAGATCCCAATAACACATAAGGAAAATCTTTTACGACTTGCTTTTGTGAGCTATCAAAGATCAATAACGCATCACAAGACAACCATGATGCCTCATGTCTAAGGACTAATTTGCATTATTGCAACTATAATTTCTCGTTTGACATATAGATAAATACTCCATACGAGAACTGCGGTTGATCGCGTTCAGTGTACTCATTCACTAATGAGCACCCACATACTTGTATTAGTGTCAACTACACAAATGGTTTGAGACCAACCATCCTCATTATTGAGCATACATAGTATGTGCCAATCTTGACGGTTTATCAATGCCCATTTGATAACCCTATGATTAGGAACATTTTGGGATACTACAATTAGAGATTAAAGGTCTCCCAAATCTAAACTTCTTTAGATTACTTTATCTCTTATTTAGTATACCCTGGACTTTTGTTTCTTTATGCGACATAAAAGATAACAAAATAATATCGCCCTTTATTTATCATATACGAAATGTATTCTAAGGAGATTTCATCAAATGTATTGGCTCTTAGGGCACATTTCTAACAATCTCCCACTTGCACTAGAGCCATTTAGCCATGTATCTAATACCCATTTTCTCTGGTATGTCTATCCAGTTGTGACCTGTGACATAGGCTTAGTGAGTGGATCTGCTACGTTGTCTGCTGATGCAACCTTTAGGATGCACCACTACAAGAAAAATGGCTTTTCGCGACAATCAAAATGTGTCGCAAAAAGTGGAAAAAACATCGTAAAACATGATTCGCGACGGCATTGCGACGTTTTCGGACGCGTCGCAATAAAAGGCGTCGTAAATAATTTGGGTCTTTTTGCGACGTTTTAAAGCCGTCGTAATACCTATTTGTGTCAGTCTTGCGACGGCAAACTAGTGTCGCAATAAACTACCATTGGATTAAAATTGGGGTTTTATGACAGTGTTTGCGACGCTAGTTCCTGTCGCAATAGTTCATAATGAAATAACTTTTCAGTCCAAATTATAATTTTTATTATTATTTAATATTGTAAACACTGCATCTTAATTTAATGCCCATTCACAATGCAAATTGGATGTTTCAATTGGAATATAAACTTTGATATAACAGTCAAATTTAGTTTAAAAACTTATTCTAAATGGTACTATATCCTCATCAAAGCCAACATAAACTTCTTTCAAAAAGCCAACATAAACTTCATTCATGTAATTGTTCAATACATTCACTTTAAAGAACCAATAATTATAAATCTAAAATCTCAAGTCATTATGTATAAAAAATAACTATCTCTAGATAGAATGAAAATATTACAAATTCAAGTGGCCAAATAAATAGACTCCAAAATAGTATATTAGTCTTGTACATGGCCTAATTCTTTAACCCAACCTGAAAAACAATCACAAAACCATCAATAAAATGAATGGGAAACATAAAGCAATATGCTAATATGAAAAGCAATAACAAAGTCATCATTCTAAAAAAAAAAAATCAAACCTACAACATAATTAACTTGAATAACAGAAAGCAATATGCAATATGGGATAGAGATTTGTTCTTTTTTCTTCTTTTTTTTTCCTTTTTGGATTGTATAAGGATCATCAATCTTATAGACTTTGAATATCAAACAAAAAAGTGCAAGGAAAGAAGCCAAAAGTTGGGACCAGCTTCAACCATTATCTTCAACCATTATATATTCCTCATGCATCACTAAAATAAATAAATAAAAATCTCCAACCACTCACCAAAATGAAAAGACAGAGACAGAGAGATGAATCTAAGGGGGGTGTATTCAATTAAGATTTTAAAAGAGTTAAATGAAGTTATAAAGTTTATAGAGTTCAATGTAGTTCAATTGATTTCTATCAACTCCACATAGAGTTTGATTGAATTCCTAGATTGATTTTGATGGTGTTTGTTAGAGTTTTATCGTAGATTTTAAAAGAGTTGATTAGAGTTCTAAAATATTTTTTTTTTTTTTTTTTTTTTTTGGGCTGTTAATCGTTTTTCCAGATTTTCAAAAGAAAAAATTAGCTTTACAAAAACATTTTGTAAAGAACTTCCAAATCAATACATCCAAAGAAAATTTAAAAAAGGGCATCTAATTTGTTCAAATGTGCAGTAATTTCATGACAAAAAAAATGATAAGTAAACTATAATTTTAAATGCATAAAAACGAATAAGTATCCGTTTCATTGCTCATCTTTGACTCCCGTCATTCATAGCATCTCTCCACATATCTAAAGATATCCCAACCCTCCATTGGTTAGCATTCTCGCGTTGTTGTTCTTGGGTTTGAAAAACTTGGTCATAATTATTTCCCTCAGTTTCTGGTGATGACGATGACGCTGAATGCTCGTTGTTTTCTTCAATAGGAAATTCATCAGAACGACACTCCTTGCGGAGAAAATTGTGCAACCTTGCACAAGCTAAGACCAACTCTGCTTGTGTCTTATATGGAAATGGAGCGGCAGACTTAAAAATTGTGAATCGTGATTTAAATATACCGAATATTCTCTCTATTACGTTTCTTAAGGAAGCATGTCTAAGATTGAACAACTCAGCTGCATTTTCAGGATCACGACCTTGACCGGCAAAATCCTGAAGATGATATCGAACACCTCGAAATGGAGCTAAAAATTGACGCCTATTTGGGAATCCACAATCCACTAAGAAATATTTACCTGAATATATGACACAAATCCAATTAATATTTACAATACAACCTAATATAGACATAAATAAATAAATATATACCTGGTGCCACTTTAAGTCCATTCCTCCTTGATAAAGAATCATTTAACACTTTGGAATCATGAGCTGAACCCTCCCATCCGCTAAGAACGTATATGAATTCCAAATCAAAGTTACAAGCAGCTAGCACGTTTTGTGATATTTTACCGTGACGATCACGATAACTACTTACTTCGCGCCCTGTCACCATTGCTGGTATATGTGTGCCATCAATAGCTCCAATGCAACCCTAAAATAAATTAAGGCATTAGATGTTATGTATTTTGAATAATAGCAGTACTAATACTAATACAAAAACTATAATAATAATATTTATTATAACGAATGAAGTAGTCATTACTTACCTTAAAATAAGGGTAAAACCTTGTACTTTCTCTTATTTTAGCTGGCACTGTGGATCCAGGTTTGACCATCATCTCTTGGGGCTATTGTGTTTAAGGCCTTCAAAACTTTATTGAAATTTTTGCTTGTTGTGAAATGTGATCGCTCAAATGTGTCACGAGTTTGACAATATCGAGAATTTTGACCAACAGTGAGTAAAAATGTTGCAAGCATTTCTTCAATACAAATAAATCTTGTATCATGCAAATGCGTTTTCTCTCTAATAATACCACATAGCTTCAAAAACACATCAGGGTACATTCTATATAGCTGTCGAAAGTGTTGAGGATCCTCATTTCAGGACCTTATTTATATAATTGTACCCAATTGTAGAAATTGGGCGTCGAACTAATGAACGTTCAATATGACCATCATGTATGAGAGCCATTAAAGCATTGAGCACTTGAGCTATTGCTTCTGTTGCCATCAACAATATCTTAATGGTTTCAGAATCATGTTCCTCTAATTCTTCATCGTCCATTTCCTCTTCTTCTTTTTCTTCCTCAATTTCTTCATTCCATAGTATTTCATCTACTTCTTCCATCTCCATTAATAACAAAAAGAATCTGAAGTGCACATATAACATTGTAACACAAGAATACTCATAAGTATAAAGGCACATAAAACTGAAACTATATAGATTAAAACAAATCTGAAGATAAAACTGAAAAAGCATAATAAAGTCTTAAAAATACAGCAACTAACACACATAAACAGTACCCAAATAATTAATTGTAGGCCAAAGTTCAACAAATTCCAAAATAATAAAGTCTTAAAAATAGTTTAAACCAAAGTTTCAACATAATTTAAAATGGTAAACATAATCTCGCAGAACCACACTCATTCCATAGTGTATAGTATCCACTCTGAGCGCTCTTCAAGTGACATTTTCAGGAATGCATTTTTCATTCCCAGCTTATGAACCAGTCCAAGTGCTTTGTAACGAGCACGATTATCCAAGTTCGGAGTCTCCTTGATAGCATCCCAAACATTGTTGGTTTTCTCTCTCTCTTTCTCTCTTTTCTCCATTAGGCTATGCATTCCTCGAATTTCAGTGGTAATTGCAGCAATTGAATCCATGCCCACATAAACTTTTCTACCAATTCAGCTCGAGTTATGGTCTCAACTGAATTATTATTTGCTTCAAACTCAGTTTTAGGTTTCTTTCTTGGAGGGAGCTTTTCTAATGGAGCTTCCAAATTTGTGTCTAGAAAAGGTGATGAAGTAAAATTACCAGACGACAAAGATTGGTATGATGTTTCATTTTGACTTGGTACAAATGCCTCATTGGTATCTTGCAAACTGGTAGGTCTACTTTCTCCAACTTCATACGTTCTAGCATCGGTATCATCACCAAGTCCAATTGAGTTTTTCCCAGCAGCTATTCCATTGCCAATTGCAATTACCAAATCCTCATAGTCTGCAAATGTATCTCTTTGAAGATGCACTTGACTTGGGTGGGACTAGCAAAAACCAAAAATAGAATATAAAAAATTAATTACATGCAAAAAGTACAAAACTGAAAGTTCTCATTATAAAGTAACATTTTAACAAAATTGAAATCTTACCTTAAAGTAATCTTGCCATACTTCTTCAGTAGCTGTGAATTTCTTTGAGACGGAGTCCCACCCAAATCCAGAACTATGACGCATAAGTTGAGTAAAACTGTGATATCTTGTCTTAAACCATTTCAGACGACTCTGATATTGATGATAAGTTTTTTGGCATCCAAGTTTTGCATTAAGAACAGGAAGTATCTTGCATTCTACTATTTGCTTGCTTAGCAAACCATTAGAATCGCGCCATCCACGGTTGGCAGCATCAACCATTAGTTCTAATAGCATATTGCTCTCTTTTGAGGTCCATGGGTTATAAGGTGTTTTTCCTTTTCCTTGTTGTGAATCTCCCATTTATAATGTTACTAGATAATACATGCAATCTTTAATTAGTTCATAAGAAAAAAAAAATATATATATATATGAAGATGAATTTATCCCTTTTTGTTTTGGCATAGGCTAGATATATATATATATATTGTATATTGATAAAGAAGGGACGCAGAACACAAAAAAAATTTATTGTATCGATATTTGATGAATAGCAACCAAAAAACTAGGATGATGTAGAAAAATTACAGAAACAAAAAAAAATACAGCAACCAAAAAATTATTCAAGAAAAAAAGACACAGCAACAAAAAAAAAGAAAAGAAAGAAGCAAAAGCAGAATCTTTGGTTCATGATTACATGGTCTTATGATAGGGTTGCATTTACTAACGTGGCTTGTTCCATGAATTACAATACTTTTCGTTGCTTTTTGCATAATTATCATATATTTTGTCAAGCAATGGCAATTATTTGTATGATGATGTACAACCAGGATATATGATGATGTATAGCAGAACAAAACAAGCAACGATAATTGCTTGGATACAAGCGACGACATACAGGATGTGTAGAAAGCGTAGAGAAAAGAGAAGAAATCTTTTACCTCCACTTGACAAGCACGCACGTTCAGCGACTGGAGAGCGTAGAGCACGTTCAAAGTTTCTAGGGTTTACATAAGATTTGTCAAAGCCTTTTGTATTTATACTTATCACTTTAATTTCTAACGAAATCAGGCAACTTATTAATTCCTTCAAAATAAATTACTTTTTGAATACACCTAAATTTTGTTTGACTTTTAAAAAGTCATAATTGAATACACCTAGATTTCGATGTATTTTTTTAATATCAATTGAAATCTGAATTGAATACACCCAAACTTTTACAAACTCTTTTCAAATCTGAATTGAATACACTCAGACTTTTAAACTCTTTTAAACTCTTTTAAAATCTTAATTGAATACACCCCCCTAAGAAAGAAAAAACAAATACTCTTTGAAATAGCAGTTACTGCTTAGAATCCTTTCTGCAACAAATTTGATGAGGTCAGAGTAAAAAAAAAAAAACGAAGGGAAATTTCAAGCTTCATGGTGGCTATAGAGACATGCCAAGAGAAATAGCAACATAAGAATTATTGTATTGGTCTTAAGGTTATCAGTTAACCTAGCAATAAGGCAAAATAACAAAAAAGTTATCAATTTTGGAGGCAAGCAATCAGCTTTCATCATGGCACACCTAAATCAACCAGTAGAAATCGAAGAGCCTTACATTCACCAGCAATTAAATGGAGAATTACAAAAACATTATACAAGATTCAGTCATATCACACAACAATTATCCAATCACCATGATTTGAAAGAATGACATAACAAAGTTATCCAATAAGCATCAATTCCTTGGACTAGTTAGGGGCCGTAATCAAGGAATCAAGATACCACAATTCAGCTACAGAAAGACATAAATTGGGAAAGACGTACCCAAAAAAAAAAAGTCTTTGGATGACACAAGTCAATGCTATTCAATTTCAAGACAATTGAAACCCAGAAAGCATATTGATACAAACAAAACGGAAAAAAATTGGAAAGCCCCAGAAATCGCATCACGCCATAAACCCACATTGTGTAGTTCTTGAAAAGCATATACACAATTAAATACGCAGAAAAAACAAAACAAAACAAAATGAGTAAGAGAGAGACCATGGTGAGAGTAGGTGAAGACAGCTCTGTAGGTGTAGATGTGGTTTCCAAGCTTGATCTCGTTTCTCTCAACCCTGTTCGAGAGCAGACCCATCTCTCCCTTTATCTCTATTGACTGGCTCTCTCTGCCTCTTCTCCACTATACCACTCTATACACCATAAGCAACCGCTTGCATGTATAAAAATATCTGTACAAAAAATTTCAAGAAACCAAAAGAGATCAGATTTATATTTTTTTTCAAACAAACCACTACAGATAGAGTAGTCTTCCCTGCTCACAGAGGGAGGAGCCCATATGCGGAAACCCAGAAAATCAAAGCCTAAAATCCCAAACAAATCAAACACTAAGTAAATACAAAACATAATATGAAAGTTTTGAAAATTTGAAAATTCATTACCATTTCAAATAGATCTCAGATCTTAGGGTTTGGGTGTTCTAGAAATAAGGGGATTTTGGGCGTTTCCAATTGAGAGAACAGTGGGAGGGCCGACACACAGATATGAAGTGAGAGAGAGAGAGAGAGAGAGAGAGAGAGCAAGACGGAGATGGAGTTCGAGAGGAAAGAAACTTGAGAGGGCAGAGAGAGAGAGAGGGGGAGTAGTGAAAATTAAAGAAAAATAAATTACAGAACCCAGATAAAGAAGCTGATAAAGGGATGGAGAGGAAGGAGATGAGAGGGATGTCAGCCGAACAAAGGAAGAGAGGAGAGGAGAGGGAAGAGATGAGAGGGAGAAGGAGATAGCCGATCTCGCAATCTCTGCGATTTTTTGATTTTGGGTAATTTGTTTTGGGGCTAAGGGTTATCACAGGGAAGATACGACGGCAAGTAAGTGCCGTTGCGTATGTAGGTCTTTCCAAACCTATTTACGACATTACATGCGATGTTACTTATTGGAGTGTCGTAAATATTATCGCGCTAATCACCAACGCGCAAATATTAATGCATTTGCGAGGGCCGCTTCCTCTGTCGCAAATGTTTGTCGCAAATAGCCATTTTTCTTGTAGTGCACACATCACCATTCGAAAATGAGTTCTCGAATCTTGTGGAATTTTCTGTCAATGTGTTTGGATCTCTGATGAGACCTTGGTTCTTTGACTTGAGCTATTGCCCCATTATTGTCACAGTACAAAGGTACTGGTGACATTATGGTTGGAACCACATTTAGTTCGGTAATGAACTTTTTCATCCAAACAGCTTCCTTTGCCGCTTCTGAGGCGGCAATGTACTCAGCTTCAGTGGTGGAGTCGGCAGTAACACTTTGTTTACAGCTTCTCCAACTAACAACGCCTCCATTCAGAATGAAGACGTACCCAGATGTGGATTTACGATCATCAACATCATATGCGAAATCCGAATCAGGAAACGCTTCCACTCGTAACTCTGATGTTCCTCCATAAATAAGGAACATATCCTTAGTCCTTCGTAAGTATTTAAGGATACACTTAACAGCTCCCCAATGATCTAATCCTGGGTTTGACTGGTATCTACTTGTTATACTAACAGCATAACTGATATCTGGTATTGTACAAACCATGGCATATATGAGACTCCCTATTGCTTGATGCATAAGGGATTTTACTCATCTGCTGTATCTCTTCAGGAGTTTTTGGACACATGTTCTTAGAAAGGTGAAGTCCATGTCTAACTGGAAGTAACCCTTTCTTAGATTGTTCCATATGAAATCTCTTTAGCACCTATCTATATACAAGGATTGAGATAATCCAATTATTCTCTGAGATCTATCACGGTAAATCTTTATTCCAAGTATATAAGATGCCTCTCCTAAATCTTTCATTGAGAATGATTTAGTGAGCCATAGCTTCACTGAAGACAACATTCCTATATTGTTTCCAATAATCAGTATGTCATCCACATACAACACTAGGAATACTACCGAACTCCCACTGACCTTTTTGTACACACATTGGTCATCCATGTTTTGCATGAAGTCAAACGATTTGACAACTTCATCAAGGTGGATGTTCCAAATCCTAGAAGCTTGCTTCAACCCATAAATGGATTTATGTAGCTTGCATACCTTATGCTTATCAGCTGTAGAAATGAAGCCTTCAGGTTGATCCATGTATAGTTCTTCCTGAAGGTGGCCATTAAGAAAAGCCGTCTTCACATCCATTTGCCAAATCTCATAATCATGGTATGCAGCTATTGCAAGCAAAATCCGAATAGACTTTGTCATAGCGACAGGAGAGAAGGTTTCTTCATAGTCAATCCCTTCTCTCCGCTTGTAGCCCTTTGCTACTAGCCTTGCCTTGTAGGTTTCTATTTTCCCATATGAGCCTATCTTCCTCTTAAAGATCCATTTATTTCCTATTGGTACAATACCAGGAGGCGGATCAACTAGAGTCCAGAACTTGGTTGGTATACATAGAATCCATTTCGGATTTCATGACTCCAAGCCATTTCTGTGAATCAATGTCTGACATTGCCTCATTGTAGTTCGAAGGGTCTTCAATATCCTTACAATCACTTAGGAGATTTAACTCTCCTTCGTTTTCATGAAGGAAACCATAATACCTCTAGGCATTCTTCTAACCCTACTTGAACTACGCGGAGTTTGTGTCATATCAGTTTGTGGATTTGGGATTGCATTCAGTTCAGTGTTGATTTCTAGCTCTTTGGACAATTCCTTGAGTTCTATCTCATGTCCCCCTTTCCCATCAAGAGCGTATTCTCTTTCCAGGAAGGTAGCTGACCTTGCGACGAACACCTTTTGCTCGTCGATGTGATAGAAGTAATATCCCATAGTTTCCTTGGGATACCCGATAAATCTACACTTCACTGACCTTGCATCTAGTTTATCCACATCTTGTCTTTTGACATATGCTGGACAACCCCAAATCTTGATATAACCAAGACTTGGTTTCTTCCCAAACCACATTTCGTATGGAGTTTGTGGAATAGATTTGGAAGGCACTCTATTTAACAAATGGATTGCTGTTTCAAGTGCATATCCCCAAAAGGATATAGGTAAATCAGTATGGTTCATCATGGAACGAACCATATCCATTAAGGTTCGATTTCTCCTTTCAGAAACCCCATTATGTTGTGGAGTCCCTGGTGGAGTCCATTGTGATAAGATGTCATGTTCCTTGAGGTAATCAAGAAACTCTGTGCATAAGTATTCACCTCCTCGATCAAATCTAAGGATTTTAATACTCTTGCCTTTTTGGTTTTCAACTTCATTTCTGAATTCCTGAAACTTTTCAAAAGATTCAGACTTATGCTTCATTAAGTATAAGTACCCGAACCGTGAATGATCATCAGTAAAGGTAATGAAGTATGAATAACCTCCCCTTGCGTTTGTAGACAATGGTCCACAAACATCTGTGTGGATTAACTCCAACAACTCTATAACTCTTTCTCCTTTTCCTGTAAAAGGAGACTTGGTCATTTTACCTTGTAGACAAGATTCACAAGTAGGCATAGGAGCAGGGTCTAAAGATCCAAGGCATCCATCTTTTGCCATCCGGTGAATCCTATCTTGGCCAATGTGTCCAAGTTTGAGGTGCCACAATTTAGTTGAGTTATCCACTTCTCTAGGCCTTTTAGGTTTAGGTGCATCTTTATCTATACAGTTAATACTACCATTCATTTCTAAATGAAAAAGACCATTAATCAAATTTGCATAAGTAATAATTCGATTATTATGTGAAATAGAACAAAGTAGTTTGTCAAACAAAACAACAAATCTGTCTCTTAAAAGCATAGAGACAGATATTAAGTTCTTTACACAACCAGAAATGAAATAACAATTATTCAAATTCAGGGTCTCTCCAGGAAGGTAGATTGAGACGATAGGTGCCTACAGCTTTGGCAGCTACCTTAGTGTCATTACCCATAGTTAGCACCATTTCTCCTTTTCCGAGTCTTCTACTTCCTACTAGTCCCTGTACACAATTGCAAATATGTTGACTAGCTCCTGAATCAACTATCCAGGTAGAAGTATTAACTGAAAAACTGATTCAAGAACAAGAGTGTTACCTTCCGAAGGCTTGTTCTTTAAGCTTGCGAGGTAATCCTTGCAATTTCTCTTCCAATGTCCATCCTTTCCACAGTGAAAGCAAGTTCCTTTCGGTTCCTTGCCTTTCTTTGTTATTTTTCTTTCTTTGGGTTTTAGAAAACCTTTCTTCTTCTTTCCCTTATCCTTACTTTCGGTTTGGATTTGGAAGAGGATGAAGAACTCTTTTCAAACACTTGCAACTGTCCCTTTCAACCCTTTATCCTTTGAGATATTCTTTTCAGCTACTATAGCCATATTGAGTAGCTCATGTAAGGAACTTTCCATCTTTCCCATATTAACAAATTGGGAAAAATCTGATGAGAGGGACGAAAGAAAAAAATCTTGTTGAACTTCAGCATTAAATGGACAATCCAATTTTTCCAATTTCTCAAGCAATGATATTATCTTGAGACCATGCTGATTAACCGGAGTCCCTCTTGTCATCTTTGTGTTGACAAGTTCACATATTGTATTGAATCGCAAGCTACGAGTAACTTCACCATAAAGCTTATTAAGGTGAAGCAATATGGAAGCACAGTCATCCATATCTTCATGCTGTTTTAGTAGCTCATCATTCATGGATGCTAGTAAGTAACATTTACCTCTACTATCATCCTTGACATGCTTCTCATAAGCAGTTATTTCTTCCTGAGTAGCTTCTTCGTCAGGAGCAATATGTGGTGGGGCTTGTGTCAACACATAATCAATCTCATCCATTTTAAGGACAAGTTTCATTTTGCGAAGCCAACCCGGATAGTTTGTGCCATCAAGGATGTAATTGTTAAGTATCGATGAGATTGGGTTTTTAACGGCCATTTGAAAATTCTGCCACAACGTAAACAAATTTTAGTTTAGATTAATCTTCTACCAAAGACTTAGGGTCTTTAAGTCATGATGGTAGCTCCCACTATTTTTGGCAAATTTCATATTCCTCTTGAAATCCGAAGAGTTTCCGTTGAAACTCTTAGTGGGGATGGGAGTCTCAATTTCAAATAGTTTTCATCAACCTAACAGTTTGTTGGATTGCTATCTTACTAATGAGAGGATACTCTTATCCAATGACATCATTCATGTGAATACCCATCACTATGGCCTCTAGAGAACTAGACCTCAACCTAACAGTTTGTTTGTTTCGTTCGTCTTAGTTAAGTTATTCCCACCATGCTTGTGGGTATAGGGTTTCAACCATGATCTCAACCTAACGATTTGTTGGCCACACTCGTTATCTATCCGCACTACATCAAGTATGTGTAATAGGCTTCCCTTGGATGGTTACAAGTACTGGATGTTGCCTCACTGAGGTACAACAAAGTGTAAATGTGCCACCCAATAAGAGACTACCACGGTGGAAGGCCACAAAATAGCATTCAAAATGCCATTTCGCTTATCAACTTAATATTGCTTTGAGGGTAGTTAATTTGGTTTCATTTTAATCCAATTTTAATCATGTTAAAATTACCTATCTAATCTCACTAAATGGTTCCCAATGCAACATATTAATAGCACATAATACTCCCACTAAATATTTTAGAAACCATTTGCTTAAGATAGCGAGAATATATGGTGCTACTAATTGGTTAATTATTGTCATTACCGAACATTCCAATTGCATTGGGCTTATAGGATGATTATGGACTTTCTTGTTGATCCAACACGAGCCACCATGTTGGATCATGGTCTTGGAAGGTGATTCATTTTAATTACGCGCGCATAAAAATAAATTAGGCATGAAAGTCATTTCATTAATACATAGCCAATCAAAATCGAATACATATCCAATAAGCGGCCAATCACATAGCTCAATTGTTTGGTCTAAGTCCATAACCATCCTTTAATTATTTAAACGCTTTAAACAATTAAACTAGCAATGTAAATACATGCTCTTGGGTTGCATACATATGTGGGTTTAATTCAAGTGGTAACCATATTCAAAATAAATTTACCATGGAGTGAAAACGTTTTACTACAATAGCAAAAGTAATTGTGGAAATCTTTTGGACATAGTTACACTTATCATATATTGCAAGTCCAAAATTATTCATCAATTAATAATGGATCCAATGTTGATCCACTAGAGTGTGGGGTTAAAGCATGCATTTGTTTAACACAAAGTGGTGATCATGATTATTCCAACAAGGTGAATAATCATGAATGTGGCTAGGTAGGCCAACCACACTCACCAAAGTAATCAAAATTAATTTTAGTGTGGTAGGTAAATAATTAGTGATATGAATAAATTGATCAACTTTTGCATTTTATATCAAATCACCATTATTTATATCTAGAAAGCCCCACACACTCACCAAAGTAATCTTATTAATTTTAGTGTGGTGAGTAAATGTTTATTGCGTTGAAACATTTTTGAAAAACTTTTAATTTTATAATAAAACACCATCATCATCTTTTGACCTATTTTGGTGGAAAATTCCACTAAACACAATCATCAAGATTAGCCACCTAACTTATGGATAAAAAAAAATCTCATAACAAGAACATCAAGAACACCAAGAACATGCATATGAACTTATATGAATGTTCATGCTATTTCCGGAAAAATCTATATTCCATTTTAACCATCTCATGCTCTTAATATCATATATTTCATGAAGTTAAAATCATGGGGGTTTTAATGCAACTATGCTCTAATGTTCATACATACATATATGCATACAAAGAGAGCATCAATCATCAAAACACAAATCCGGAAATTCAAAATCCCAAACAACCCCTTTCACTCCATTTGATTTTTATTTAATCAAATCAAAATAAATCAAGTATAACTATTATACTTTTAAATGAATTCACAACCAACATATGCATCTCTAAACCCTAGAAACATATCAAGTTCATGACCTATGGCTCTGATACCAATTGTTGGTTTTAAAACATTTTTAAGAAGTTCATTTGACTATTAAACATGCATTTAATCAAATTAATCGCAGCGGAAATCTATGGTGGTTGTTTAAATTCAAAAACAAAACTTCTTCCAAGTATCTTAAGCCATGAACATTGATATGTTTTTCATAAATGAAAATTCAAGAGAAAGGATAAGTTCTAATTACCCTTGAAGCTATAATATGAACCAAGTTGTGTTTTGGTCTTCTCTTGATGATTTCCCTTTGTTGATCTCCTCTTGATCTTTCTCCTCCTTGTGAGCCACAAAAGTATATGGCCTCTAAGTCTCCACACCAATGAAACCTTGAGATGAGAAGAAGTATATTGAGAATATTTGGATGCTAGTGCAAGATTCTCAAGATTGGTTTCAATCTAAACCCTTTTTGAAAGAAGATAGTGTTTCACTCTTGAAAACTCACAACTATCTCTCTTTGATCTCCCAAACCTATTTGGTTGATGTTGGATTGTGTTTGTTGTGTTAATTAGCTTATGGAAACAATTCCCATACACCTTTACTTAAGCATTTTCGGCCAAACCCCATTAGGCTTCCAAAATTGGGCCTTATGACACTTAAGCCATAATTTAGGTGTCTTAAGTCCATGGGCTTGATACCCAACCATTTGGGCTTCTCATTAACTATTACCGAGGCCCAAATATATTTTTACACGTAGTAAATCATCCACATCAAATCAATCAAATTGATTTCCTCATTCTCATTTGTATTACTCAAAGTTAACCATTTAAGGTATGCGATCCATTAGGTTCTAATTTAGCAAGGCAGTGGGAAAACATTAGAACTCTTTCTAACCAGCTGGAATTAAAACCCCCTTTTAATTCTTCCTTTTTTGGATCGATCACAATCAATCCTAGGACTTCCACAAGCCAAGAGTGACATCTAGCAATATATCATGACTACCCAAGCTAATTAGAATAGATGAAGAACCTATTCAGTTGGAATTGCAATGCAATACGGTCCTTCTCTTATACAATGTTTCCAATCATATTATTAGGGTACGGATTGATAATATCAAATCCCTAATATGATTAACCTCATATGATTCAATAGAACATAATTAAAACACTTTCTAAATCATGTTCAAGTACTTCGGCCGAAGATTCACTGAATCATATCTTGAAACATTCTCCTTTTCTTATCAAATGTAGAGATTCCTTATTGTACATTCACATGCCTCCATGATGAATTAAGAGATCCCAATAACACATAAGGAAAATCTTTTATGACTTGCCTTTGTGAGCTATCAAAGATCAATAATGCATCACAAGACAACCATGATGCCTCATGTCTAAGGACTAATTTGCATTATTGCAACTATAAGTTCTCGTTTGACATATAGATAAATACTCCATACGAGAACTGCGGTTGATCGCGTTCAGCGTACTCATTCACTAATGAGCACCCACATACTTGTATTAGTGTCAACTACACAAATGGTTTGAGACCAACCATCCTCATTATTGAGCATACATAGTATGTGCCAATCTTGACGGTTTATCAATGCCCATTTGATAACCGTATGATTAGGAACATTTTGGGATACTACAGTTAGAGATTAAAGGTCTCCCAAATCTAAACTTCTTTAGATTACTTTATCTCTTATTTAGTATACCATAGACTTTTGTTTCTTTATGCGACATAAAAGATAACAAAATAATATCGCCCTTTATTTATCATATACGAAATGTATTCTACGGAGATTTCATCAAATGTATTGGCTTTTAGGGCACATTTCTAACACAATGTTCCCATGAACTTAAGTAGCAAGAGTTTTCTCAAATGCAAGACGACTGTTGGCACTAAAACTGAACATATAGAAATGAGTGCAACTTGCGAGTGATGTGGACGATCTAGTAGATCGATTGAGTGTCCAATGCAGATTCTTCCTGTCCTTGGATGCTGATCCTGAATGGAAAGAAGCCGAGACTCGTAAGGTCTACGGAACCGGTGTGGAACTGATCAGTTCATAATTGTATATCATTTTGTACCCTTCTAACTTATGATTTGGTTATGTTTTTGAGTTAAACTTGTGCTTTTAATCCTTTTTGTGTTTATCTTTCAGTTAATTGATATTTAGGTAATAATGATGGCTTTGGATAGGAAATGATGCAATCCAAGCATGTGAAGGCTTGATTTGGATGAAGGGAAGAAGAGCTTAAAGACAAACTCATTTTTTTGCTACAGCTCCCTGCCAGTCCAGTTTCGTAGGTCATATTGCAAGCTTTGTTTCAGCACCCTACACAGCTCGGATGAGGCAGCATTCTTCATGAAAGTTGTTCCAATGGGTGTATACTATAACATATCCACAATGCAGCCCCATTGGATAAATGTGGAGTCCGTTACCTAGCAAACACCGAACCATACTCAGGATGGAGTTTTGTCAGCGAGCAAAACGAGTTAGCAATTTGTTTTGGCCTTAACTTTTTCATCCGAGCTTGGATTGGGCCAATACTTGTGTGGTTGGATCATACACATTCTGAACTTCAATTTGGAGTACTTAAAGTCTTCATTTGCTTAAGAGAAGCCCAATTCGTAAGCCCTTGAAGTTGCTGGTCATGTTGACTTGCAGATGAGCTCATTGCTTGCTTGGTCATGCTGACATGAGGATGAACTATTGGTTTCTGGATGGAAGCTTGGTCATGCTGACATGAAGATGAGCTAGGGCTGCTGGTGGGATTTATTGGTGAAGTGCATCAACAATTTTCTAATACAAGTGCATCAACCAATTCAGATTTTCTAATTCAAGTGCATCAACCAATTCAAATTTTATAATAAAAGTGTTGTATGCATTAGCCATTTTGAATTCAGATTTTCACTTCCCTTAGGCCTATAAATAGGGAAGTTCTCTAAGCTTGTAAACACACCCCAAGGGGGGGAGCTCTCAAACACTTCTCTAGAGCTCCCTTCCCTTCTCTCCCTCAAATTCTCTTAGTTTCATTTTCTAGTTTTCAATTGTTGTAATGAAATATTTGTGCTGAAATTCTCCTTAAGTTTTTCTTTGTTCCACTTTACTTTTCATTATGTAAATTCTTTTCTTTAGTTTCAAGTTTGATTAGTTTCCAAGTTTCAATTATGGTTCATGTTCTTATTCATTATGCTTATAAGTTAACATGCTTGTTTGAATGATTGATCACCATTTAGGTTTGCATGTTAGCTATCTTGGTTTGAATTAAGAGTATACACCATGCTTTAATTCGAATTGAACTATGAATAGGAAGAGTATGTATGGACATTCGACAACAGGGATTAGATACATGCTCGGTTGTTTAAATTGTTCTTCTATACTTAATGGGTTCCTAATGCTTAATTTTAGGTTAGACAACAAATGATCAAATTAGGGAATTAGGAACACAAGGTTATGACCAAACACCATGGCTTAATCATACTTTAGCTAGAATCAATCCGTTAATCTAATTGAATTTGGGAACTTATCTGCTTGAGTTAGTTATTTCTTTCTTCCTTGTTTTATTTATTTCCTTTCTTTTTCATTTCTGTTTTGTGTAGGGAAACTGAGTTGGATCATTCAATCACCAATCCCTGTGGAATCGACCTCGCACTTATGGTGGGTATTTCTAGTTTATGGTTTCATTCACTTGCTCTTAACTAAATATCTTGTTCAAGTTTACATAAACACCATATGACTCTTGGACTGATTGGTGAATGAATGGGTAGATATTGAAGACAAACACCATGTTTAAATTCTACTTGGTTCTTTATTGTTCTTCTTGTTCTTAATGGGTTCGGAATTTGTGTTTAGACTAAACACCATAGCTAAATGCTTTTTCTGAATACTTGATTAAAACCACAAACCATATGGATAATCATATTTGAGAAAGAACGAACTTCATAAACTAGTTTGATTTACTTTGTTGCTTGTTACTTTGAAACATGGAAGTGTTGATTTTTCCTTTTCATTTTTAGTTTTTTTTATAAATTTATTTCCTAATCCTTTTAATTTCGTTTCAAGTTTTTTTGTGTGCTTGTTCTAGCAATCTTTGATAGCTTAATAAAAATGGAGAGAGATGGCAACCTCAATCATAAGAATGGGAAGTGTGGAGCAGTGGGAGAAGTCGCGACCTCCAAGTGCATCCATGCTCAACCTAATCGCTTCAAGGGGGAGCATTTCAACCCTTTCTCTTCTTTAAATTCTGTTTATTTCTTGGTTTGTTTCTTTTAGTACAAAAATTTATGTCGTTTGTTTGAATTTGTTTAGAGTACTTAGTTCATTTTCATTTATGCTTTGTTGTTTCATTTTATCTTAACTTGTTTTTGTTTCTTATCTTAAAAATTAAAAAAAGATTTTTCATATGAGCTAACTTATGGTAACTCCAGTAAGCACTTCTGTCAATACAGTGTCTAGGAGTTCTTTAGGCGACACCTTCGGTGTCTAAGAAGTTTGGGTTTTAAGCGGGACCATTGTGACCCCTCCAACCTTCCCGGATCCCCTGGCTGTGTTTTCTGAGGCCCTTAACTGGTCATCCGTGAGTTGCTTGTATATTCGTGTGTTTTTAAACTAAGTTTTTTTTATTTTCTTTGTTTTATTTTTTTGTTTAGTCTTTGTTTTTATTTTGTTTTTGTTTTTGTTTTGTTAAGTTAGTTTTTGTATTTATTTTGTTTAGTCGTTGTTTTTATTTTGTTTTTGTTTTTATGGTATGATTAGTTAGTTTATTTCTAAGTGTTAGAAACGCATTTTTATTTTATTTCAAACACTGCATTAAAAACAAAAAAAACCAAAAAAAAAAAAAACATTCAAATAATTTTTTTTTAAAAAAAAACAAACAAACAAACTTCTTCTTCTTCTTCTTCTTCTTCTTCATCATCATCATGGCTTACCTCTATTGTCTCGTACTTGTAGAATCTCCAGCTCTACATGATCATCATTTTTTCTCCAGTGCTTCCACATGCTGATTGGCACAGTAAAGCCATTTCTGCAAGTCCGCTACCATAGTTTTCAAGGAAGCTACTTCCTCGCTAGAGCTGTGCACTCCCGTGTCCTCGCCAAAAGTCGCATGCCCAAATTGGTAGCCGAGACCGCTTGGAGCACAGTGAAATCGTGGGACTCATCCACCGCCATCTTGTTCAGACCAACGTGCCACATGCAGGTGATCCTGGAGTGAGTTTACTGCCAATCAATGTTCCCAGCAGCACTGATCTGTTCGGCATTGCCTCAGAAAGGTTCGGTATTGCCTCAGGCAAAGTTTGAGGCCGTGCCGTGATGATATGTGGAGTTTGGGAAGACAGGGGTTGGAGGAGCCCTTTTCTGGGCATTCGGTGGTGCAAGTGAGAGATCAAGGTTGAGATCATCAAGGTGAGTGCATGAGGATGCCATTGTTTTGCTTCTGAATTTTTTGATGTTTTTCCTTGAGTTTGCAGGAAGAAATGCTGGGTATCATCCGCTTGCAGAAGTGTGGTTTAAATAGGCATATGCTGATGAGAGAGCGCCAACACCATTTCGGATTTCCCGGGCATGCTCAACCTAATCGCTTCAAGGGGGAGCACCTTTACTTTCACTTTACATTTCTTTTCTCCGTGTTTTCGGGTGTTTTATGTTTTTGCCCGTTACTTTCATTTTCTGGAGCTTTGTGTTTTTGCCTTTACCTTTCGGCTATCATCTTTATTTTATTTTAGTTAGGGAACTGTGCTTCCATTTCCGTTTGTCGTCTTCGTTTGATTTAAGTTTTGGAAATGTGCTTTCTTTTCCGTTTTCTTTTTCCTTCTGCAAATTTACTCTTTTATTTCCAAAACAAAATAACAAAAACAAAAAACAACCAAAAAAATAAAATAACTTAAAAACAACAATAATGCAGTAGAAATCATTTCTTCAGCGCTAGGTGTCTCGACCATAGGAGCTTTGAGTTTGGCCCTCTGGATATCCTCTTCGGGGTTTCACGCACAGCCTCTTGGGACTCACCACTTGAACTCCTAAAGATCGCAATCTTAGCTTGAGCATAACTACTCTCGCGATTCTGCTTGCTTGCGTTTACCCGGTCGGTCTAGGTCCTCCAGCTGCTTTCGCATGTCGCGAGAATACAACTCTACCATCTTTGATAGGCTTTTATTCTCGTCCCGCAATACTTCTAGCTGGTGTCGATTCACCTCCACTATCCTTGCCCTCTCCCTTTTCAAGCTTTTTATAGCAGTCCTGACACTCTTCAACCATACTTCGCTCTCCGCCACCTGACCTTTCAGAATCTCTACCTCATGGGATTTTGCAAGTAGGCGATGCCCCAAACTTGCAACACATGTTGTACTCTGCACGCTCAGTGCCAGGGCATCACTCGTGACCCGGTTGTCATCCCTTATCCCAAACACACGTATATCTTTAGGAGTCACTAGATTTCTGCCAACTCCAATGGCAACATCGTTGTCCAGGAGTATTGAGTCATTGACAGTCACAGGTCCCGTGCGGAGGCAAAGTAGGGCACCCATACCTGGTGCTCCTGCTTGACCCCATGTCTGAGTCGGTGGAGCTAGGTTGAGATCCAACGAAAATGGGTAGTTAGAGGCCATTTGATTTCTCACTCGCTTTTCTTCCTTCTTTCGTTTCTCTTTTGTGTGTTTCTGAGGTTGTGTTTTTCACCATTTCTTTTTAGCTTTTTATAGACTTAGTCTGCTAAACCCTAGCCACTGCGGTTCTAAGTTCTGTGCAGCCCTTACGGCTTATCTCTATTGTCGCCGCACTCGTTTCCCAACCTCCCTTAATTGTATTTTCACCTTTCACCACCTTCACATGAAAAAGTCGTCGCGCCTTCCTACGAGGCCAATAATTCTGGCTTGGGGGATGTGACAGCTGCCTTTGTGCGCCGACACGTCCCTCACCCCTTTTACCCGTGACTTCCCAGGAACCAAGGCATCAGGGACCACACTCTTTCTTTTTAGAAATCCCGCCTTCGCGCTCCCAATTCACTTTTCATTTAAAAAATAAAAAATAAAAATAAAATTGAACATGTGGGCTTTGGACTTCATTGTGGGCTTCGGGTTTTCATCGTTGTTTAGGTTTCAAAGTGTGTTAACTTTCTTTTAGGTTGGGTTTTCAATCGTTTGGGTTTGCGTAGGACTGTCTATTTTGGGCTTACTGTTTTGAGTGTTTTCAATTCTTTTTATTTGTTTGTTTGTTTTGTAATTTTTTATTTTGTAATTATTTTTATTTTGTATTTTATTATTTTTATTTGCTTTAATACTTTCATTTCTTATTAGGACATTGCTTGTTCCTAATTTTTAAACATTGAGGACAATGTTCATTTCTAGATTTGGGGGTATTGGAGTTTAGTAAGTAAATTTGGTTTTTTTTTTAAAAAAAAAAATTTTTAAAAATTATTAATTAATTTCTTGCTTGTTTTTCTTTTTTTTTAATATTTTGAGTCTTGTTTTGTTTTGAGTCACTTTCCGAACACTTATGATGAGATTGTGATAAATGTTTTCATGACTTAAATAAAAAATGGATTTCATTTTATTATTATTTTTTGTAAAAAAAAAAAATATTTACAATTTAAAATTTTAACATTTTTATAAAATAAAATTGGCATTGTTCTAGCATGATCTTTCTTTGCACTTGCCATTTGTTTCATAATTTTCCAATTAAAGGATTTGCATGACCCAAAGAATTGTATCAAGCATAAATTAGACTTATATAACCATATAATGTGAGCTTTTGAGCCTTGTCCTTCATTTCATGAGTGTTATACACATACTCTTATTTTCTTGTCATCAAAGTTGTTGTTTGATCTCATTATTCATTGATTTGGTTGAACACTTAAAAGTCATTAATTCTTTTGCAATTTGATTTCATGACATTTAAGAAATGATATTAAGGCCCTCTTTGGATCGTTTGTGCCTTTCAAGCTAACCTTATGCATGCTTAAGCATGATTTTCCATTGTTAACCATTTTGAGCCTACATGTAAACTTTTTCTTTCATTTTACCAATTGCAATTCCTAGCTTTAGCCCGAAAAACAAGAATTTACCTTTCTAAGGAACTCATGAGCTCTAATTCGGATGTGTTTTTCATGCTAAGTTTGGGAAGGGATATTAAAAAAAAATAAAATTATAGAACTTCACACAATTGGTGAAAGAAAAGAGAAAAGTTCTGATTAAATGGTAGTTGATTGAAATTTCATTTTTGGGTTTCATTGGTGTTTGGAAAGGAGTTTAAATCATTGTAAATGAAGGTATAAGGAGTTTTGATCATGTAAAAGAAAATATCTAATCGTGATGATTCGAAGTCTTGTAAATAATTATTTTATGCTCTTACATTTTTGAGTTCCTTGGACTTTGTATTATCCATACCTTTCATTTCTTACTCACCTTACACCCTTGGCCCCATTACAACCTATGTTAAAGACCTAAATTGATCTTAAATGTCATGTGGTTGAATTGCATTCATTTTTCTACTTTTAAGTGTTTGACATCCTTCTTGAGATCATATTAAAGCAAGTTCTTCATCTTTCTAGTTCGAGTTAAGTCCCTTATGGTTTAACTCTAATCTCATGTTTATAACTGAGTGTTGCATTGTAGCCCTCTTCTGAGTGATTCATTTGTGAGAGGACAACTTTGGTGAGATTTGAAGTTGCATTTGTGCTTGGTATGATTTTTGAAATTGTGTGAAAACTAAGATTGGAGAATTTGTTGCATTTGGCAATTACACTACTACACTTTGAGCATATTATGTTTTGAACTTTGCCGCCTTGTAAATAATGTCTAAATTGAGTTTTTATTGTAAATAATGTCTAAATTGAGTCATGTGCATGAGTCATTTCTCTTTAGAAATGTTCGGAAAGATTATTTTGAGTTTTTTTATTTTTTTTTATTTTTATTTTTTTATTTTTTATTATTTTGCTTAAGGACTAACAAATCTAATAAGTTTTCTAACCATTTTGTTTTGTAGAATTAGAAAAACCTTTGTGGGTATTCGTAATATTGTTAAACCCTCAGGAGACACAACTCCTCCTACTAGGGATGCCTAGAGGTTTAAAGGCTTATTGCATATGCTCAATGCAATCGAGTTACCTGCGGAAGTGGTTTAGTTAACTTCTTCTTTTGTTTTTAACTTTGTCTTGTGTTGTTTTGCTCGAGGACTAGCAAAATCTAGGTTTGGGGGTATTTGATCAGTTCATAATTGTATATCATTTTGTACCCTTCTAACTTATGATTTGGTTATGTTTTTGAGTTAAACTTGTGCTTTTAATCCTTTTTGTGTTTATCTTTCAGTTAATTGATATTTAGGTAATAATGATGGCTTTGGATAGGAAATGATGCAATCCAAGCATGTGAAGGCTTGATTTGGATGAAGGGAAGAAGAGCTTAAAGACAAACTCATTTTTTTGCTACAGCTCCCTGCCAGTCCAGTTTCGTAGGTCATATTGCAAGCTTTGTTTCAGGAACCTACACAGCTCGGATGAGGCAGCATTCTTCATGAAAGTTGTTCCAATGGGTGTATACTATAACATATCCAAAATCCAGCCCCATTGGATAAATGTGGAGTCCGTTACCTAGCAAACACCGAACCATACTCAGGATGGAGTTTTGTCAGCGAGCAAAACGAGTTAGCAATTTGTTTTGGCCTTAACTTTTTCATCCGAGCTTGGATTGGGCCAATCTTGTGTGGTTGGATCATAAACATTCTGAAATTCAATTTTGAGTACTTAAAGTCTTCATTTGCTTAAGAGAAGCCCAATTCGTAAGCCCTTGAAGTTGCTGGTCATGCTGACTGGAGATGAGCTCATTGCTTGCTTGGTCATGCTGACATGAGGATGAGCTATTGGTTTCTGGATGGAAGCTTGGTCATGCTGACATGAAGATGAGCTAGGGCTGCTGGTGGGATTTATTGGTGAAGTGCATCAACAATTTTCTAATACAAGTGCATCAACCAATTCAGATTTTCTAATTCAAGTGCATCAACCAATTCAAATTTTATAATAAAAGTGTTGTATGCATTAGCCATTTTGAATTCAGATTTTCACTTCCCTTAGGCCTATAAATAGGGAAGTTCTCTAAGCTTGTAAACACACCCCAAAGGGGGGAGCTCTCAAACACTTCTCTAGAGCTCCCTTCCCTTCTCTCCCTCAAATTCTCTTAGTTTCATTTTCTAGTTTTCAATTGTTGTAATGAAATATTTGTGCTGAAATTCTCCTTAAGTTTTTCTTTGTTCCACTTTACTTTTCATTATGTAAATTCTTTTCTTTAGTTTCAAGTTTGATTAGTTTCCAAGTTTCAATTATGGTTCATGTTCTTATTCATTATGCTTATAAGTTAACATGCTTGTTTGAATGATTGATCACCATTTAGGTTTGCATGTTAGCTATCTTGGTTTGAATTAAGAGTATACACCATGCTTTAATTCGAATTGAACTATGAATAGGAAGAGTATGTATGGACATTCGACAACAGGGATTAGATACATGCTCGGTTGTTTAAATTGTTCTTCTATACTTAATGGGTTCCTAATGCTTAATTTTAGGTTAGACAACAAATGATCAAATTAGGGAATTAGGAACACAAGGTTATGACCAAACACCATGGCTTAATCATACTTTAGCTAGAATCAATCCGTTAATCTAATTGAATTTGGGAACTTATCTGCTTGAGTTAGTTATTTCTTTCTTCCTTGTTTTATTTATTTCCTTTCTTTTTCATTTCTGTTTTGTGTAGGGAAACTGAGTTGGATCATTCAATCACCAATCCCTATGGAATCGACCTCACACTTACATATGCTAAACTACCAACGGCTCGTGCACTTGCGAGTATCACAAGTTGAGGATGCAGCTGAATCCATTTTGGTGCAGCTAAATCTACGCAACAGGAACCAGCCTAAGACCCTCCGATGCCAAAGTAAGTTTGTTTTTAAGAGCTTTTGCTGTTGACAATATATTTAGCATAAAAGTCAAGCTGAAAAGTCTTACCCCTGTATTGTAGTGAAGGGGCCTATTTATAAAGGGTATTTTGTATGCTCTTAGTACTTAATTTCGATGTGGGACTCGTGGGAGGGCCCTGAGGTTGACACGAGTCCTTAGATATTTCGGGCGGGTGCTTCGAGGTTGATTCTCTATGATCGATAGAGAGTACAGATTGTGTGCTCTGCGGATCGAGGAACGACAGCTCCTGATTTGGGAAAGCGTCATCGGTAGGAGATATCCGTTTGTTCGGAGCCTTGGGCGCTTGGGAGTTTCTCTTGATCCACGTGTCACTTGATGAGGGGAGGGTCAGATATGGTACAAACAACGACTACTAAACACGTCAATAGAACCCCCAATGAAAAGGATAGGGACCAATCACTGTGGCTAGGAAGCCATTCAGAAAGAAGTGGCAGGCGACTCAACCATGATGTGACAATGAGTCCAAGCCAAATAAATGATCTGTTATGCTCCAAGCATCAAGCAAATTCCCAAAATACCGAAGAAGCATCAATAATGATTAGAAGGTTTGTCAAACACAAAAGTCCATTAATCTCAAATCCTCCAAATCATGTCTGGACACAAATGCAAATGTCAACAGTAAAACCAAATTAGTGAGTTCATATAAAATGCGCATTGATCTTTCATTTGACATTGACAATAAAAAATGGTACAAAACCATTTTTCTCGTGGGTTATCTACCCCATGCAAATTTATGTGAGGTTGAACCATTTCAAATCTCCAAAGAAGAAATTTCAGAATCAATTCAAGGGCTCTAAACCCTCTCAAATCTCTCAAACACAAAATTCTCAAGTAGTGAATCATTCACCCATTAATTGCCAAATTTTGGAACTACGTCGGTTTGATCCCTTCATAGGGTACATAGGCAATCTAGGCTCAAACTATATGCAACTGAAAATCCATTTGAATCAATGGTTTCCATCAACCAAATTTAGTCAAAAAATGATCTTCACAAATCAACTTCATTGAGGTTTCAAGTCAAATCTCAAATGAACTCAAGGGCTCTAAACCCTATCAAATGTCTCAAAGACACAAATCCTAAATTAGTGGGCCATACTTTCCCATTAATTCCCAAAGTTATGAACTATGTTGATTTGATCCCTTTATAGGGTACATACGTAGTCTAACCTCAATCTAGATGCAACTGCCACCAAATTCAACCCAAACAAAAACCATGGTTTATTAACCAAATTTGCCCCAAACACAATTCCAAATAGAATCCTATGTTTATTCAACTAAATTCACTCAAACTTTTTCAATCAAATCCAATTCAAATTCCCTTTGCAATGAGTCATGTATTCATTGCAGATTTTCAGAACTACGAGTGGCTTAATTCCCGCAAGGGATACATAGCCAACCTAAGGTTCGATTTAGGAGCAGCCGCAAAACAAAACACATACTTTTTGGGAACATTTAGCTGTGAGTTACATGAAAAGGTCTCTCCGCATATAACCTCTTTAGATCACTTTCCTTAGCTCAAAGACCATGGACTCATCAATAAGTGAACAATTATGGTTTAGACTACTACTTTAATTTACGTACTTTCCCTTATGTGTTAACCTAAATGATTTGCTAAACGAAATATCCATAAAAGGTTTCATGTAATTATTGGCTTTTAGGGCTTATTTCTAACAAGATATTCCATGTTTTCTTATGTTATGTTGAGTTTAAAATATAGGGCTACTTATGTTGAGGAATGCATGATTTGGATTGAGTTTAAAATACGAATAGAAACATATCATTACAATGAATATCTTATGGAGGATGTAGATTGTAGTTTATGGCTAAGATAATGATAATGAATCTCCTTATCTTGAATTAGACGAAAATGGTGTTGCATTACTAGATCAAACTTTGCAATCATTTCAAGTAAGCCTAAAAAGTTACCATTACTATCTTCATAATTTTTTTCATTTGTTCCACGAAATGCCAAATTATGTATAGCAAGACATTTCACAATGGTAATGATTCTGAGTATAACATTTTTCTAGTGTAGTGTATCTTTCTTGATAAGCTCTTGTAATTTTTTATCAATTGTTTGATTTGTTTTCAATCTGATTTGCAATTCAACACAAGACCTCAAGTTAGTGGGGTGTTCAACACTCCTTTCATGTTGTTTAAGCTTCTCACCAAGATGTTTCTAATCTCAAATTCCTTCACTTGCTGACTGACTTCTAGTATACATTGTTTTAAACAACTTACAATAGAAGCAAAACACCTTATCTAATTCCTTTGAGTACACTAGCCATTTTGGATCATGAGTTTCCCTATTTGATAATGTTCGAAGATAATAATTTGAAGAAAAATGTCTTCTATATTCATTAATAGGGAATTTGAGATTAGTTTCTCTTCCGGGACCCTTTTTTACAAGTAAATCTTCATTTTTGCATCAAGGTTATCCCAAACTCTTAGATCATAAATGTTAAAAAAAAAATCTTGTTTCTGGACATTCAAGTTCATTGATTGTATGTTCGTCATGGCAATGTCCATCAATATTTTCATTTTCATCTAGATCACCAACTTTTTCATTCATATCATTGTCATTTTCTGCTAATTCTTCCAACTGCTAATTCTTTCAAGTGAAGCATTGTTATCTTTAGCAAAATATTTATTCAAAGACCCTCTTAGACTTTGAGCAATTTCTTCTTCCTTTTTTTTTGGTTTGTCTTTTGAGATTTCCAGAAAGTTGTTTCTTAGGAAACATTTTATAAGTTTTATAACAAACACAACACAAAAAATAACAATAAAATTAATAAACACATAACAATAAAACCTGGATTTTGAGCAACTTTTCTTGAACTTAAAACTTGCAATTTTCAATTGTAAAGAACAACAATCTTTGCTGAGTTTTCTACTAAATCAAAAAAAAAAAAAAAGAAGTTAATAAAGATGTCTATTGCAAAAATCATATTATGTAAGCATCTATCTATAAAAAAACTGACAAAAAGAAAGAACTTTCAAATTGTTGTTGTTGGTTCTGACGTGTGCTACTACTTAGTTTAGAACTATCAATTTCTTGCTAAGAACTCTTTATTTTTCTATATTTAGTTTAGTTTCATTCTTTTTGGTTTTTTGGAATATTATATTGCATAATATATCATCTGTTATTTACATCTTTTCTTATTGGACATTGCTTCAATTCCTTGAATTCAACATCCGTTTGGTTAATAACCTCGTATTGCCTCTTTTCATATTAATTTTTTTCTTCATCCATTAGATCAAAATTGCTTAGAGGGATGCAAAATATACTAAAGTACATGAGTACCTTCGAGAGCAGTATGAGGTTACACAACGCTTCGGAAACTTGGATTTCAAGTTAAATATTGTAGAGGTAGTTTTTCCCTTGTAATCATTACAAGTTCAACTTGGTTCTTAAATAAGGGAGACATAATTACTTCAAATTGTTATATTGTATCATAAGAAGTTGGTTGGAAAAATGATATAATACTTGAAAAAGCGTATGAATGGACAGTGTGTAAAAGTTTGAAACATTCATTTCTTGCAAGAAAGTCAAATTGTCTTGAATGGTGCATCATTTTCCAATTGAATGTAGAGAACATTATATCACTATACGAGATTGTTCATGTTCGTGATGTGGGAAGTAGATGATAAAAGTTGCAGCAACCAAGTCAGTATAGAAAATTTGTTAGATAGAGAAAAGTGATTTTTTATGAGCATTATTTCAAAGTGTTAAAAATTCTCTAATTTCATCCCTAATTGAATTGCAAGTTGAGTTGTATTTTATAATATGACTGAGACACAATGCACATCAAACACAAAAAACAATTGCATTATCCATCCCAGTAGTATTTGTCCAACAGCCATATTGTGAGATGATAACATACAATGCTTTATATTTGTGGTGGTAAAAAAAGAACCAACTATATAATGCCAATTTCTACTATGTGAAAAGCTAGAAGGAATTCAGGTTATCTGCATTTGATACCAAAAATCATCTTCATCATCTTTTATACATTGGAACTGCATGTGGCAATCGTTCATAGGTGATGGTTATTCCTTCCAAGCTTTCTTCTATAGCATCCTTCTTAATAAAATCTAATATTAGACTTGTCTATTTCATCTTTTCACCAAACCCAATGAATCGAATATGTTTAACGTTTGTCAAACACCATGCCACATCATCTCTTAGGGCATTCCAATCAAACTTCTTGCTCTATGGAACATCTTTCCTATTTACCATTTCGAGATCCAATCTTTGTACATTAGGAACATGTGAGAAAAAAATATTGCATGAACACCCAACCATAAGAATTTGCCATACACAACCTCACGCTCATGACATGATGGAAATGGGGAAATGTCTTTCCGAACTTGTCTCGAATTGCATCTTCATTATGATTAAAAAAAAAGGGTAGTCCATGCAACTCTAGTTAAATGTAAAACTTAGTGCTTGCAAAGATAAAATTAGCACATTAATCAATAACAATACATACATTTCATTCAAAATTGAAAGTACAAAACTGAAACTAAATCATACTTTAAAAGTACCATCTCCAATAACTAGTGAGATAACATATAGTGTCACTTTATTAATTGTTGAAAAGACTTCTCAAGATAGACAGAGAAGTTGCCTCTTCGCTTCATAGAAGCGGCTTTGCAACCATGTTCCTTGGAGAGAATTGAAATTTCCAATCTTAAACTTTATGAATAGTGACTCATCGAGATGAAGAACATTTAGTTGCGGAGCATCAATTTTAACTTCATAGAGGTTTCTAGCAGAGATGTACACTTCATTTCCTCTATCAAGCTATAGCTTATGAAGATGTAGTTTAATTTTTAGTCTTAGGAGACTCTTGAGACCTTATTTGGAATTTCTATTTTTTGTCAAGGAGTCTCATGAATTTTCCTTGTATTTCCAGCTCTTGGAGCACCGGACACCACTTGTAGAAGTCAAGGACATATGCGTGCGATGACCAAGATCTATTGACTTGTATAATGCTAAATCTCTTAAAAGTCCTTGTAAAGGGAGTCAATGTTCACAATCCACATTTATATAATGCTAAATCATGTCATATAACTTTAGGTGACCAACTCAAAGTGCAACGATGAACAATCATACATACTCTGCAAAACTTCCGAGTCAACAAAACAAAGGTGATGATGAAGAAGTGATGGTCCTAGCAGTCCATCACATTGCCATTAAAGAGCTCGATAATGAGGAACCTTTCGAGGATGAAGTTCAAGAAGCCTTTCTTGCACTAAAAGACGTGGGGTAAGCGACTATAGATGAATTAAAAGAACTAAACTTAGGCACAAGTGAAGACCCAATACCTATCTTCGTTAATGTAATTTTGTACCCTAGTGAAGAGGAAACATATTATCAGCTTCTACTTGAATTAAATATGTCTTTGCTTAGACATACAAGGAGATGCTAAGCCTTATCCAAAAGTTGATGTCCATTGTTGAGGTAATTTCAAAGGTCAGAAGTTTAGGAAATAAAAAGTTAGAACCTAAAGGGTTTAGCTATTATGTCTAGTTTATGAGTTGGAGTTAATGTGAGGTTTAGTGGGTATAATGGTTATGATCATATTTAATGTTGAGTTAATATTATGGCATATAAATAGGCGTTGTATCCATTCTATGTTTGGGAGTATCAATAGTATCAAGTGTGTGTTGTAGTAGAGTATTTGAAGTATCAATCTTATTGAAGTTTGCCTCAAGTAAGTTTGTGTAGGAGCTCTATGTAGCCTTCGGGCTTCACATCTCCAAACTTATGTTATTTATTTAGTTCGTTATATTGTATTTCCCCCTTCATATTTAGAGTGCATGTGCATAAAGCTAAATCCATCAATATCCATCACCTTGCAATCAAGCCCGGAACGCGTCCGATCAAACAAACTCAACGTTGCTTCTACCTAGAGCTTCTATGTCAGATCGAAGTTGAAGTTGACACATTGATCATCACATGATTTATTGGGGAGGTAAAATACCAGTGGATCGCAAACATTGTTCCTTTGAAGAAGAAGACAACTGGATAAATTTGTATTTGTGTTGACTTCTGAGATTTAAATAAGGCTTACCTGAAGGATGACTTTTTATTGCTCATAATGGAGCTCATGGTAGATGCAACTACAGGTAATAAAGCTTTATATTTCATGGATGGTTCATTCATATACAATCAAATAATAATGTCGCGAAGGATGACGAGCTTGTAGCTTTCCGCACTCCGAAAGGAATTTATTGTTACAAGGTAAAACCATTTGGTCTTAAGAATGCATGTGCAACCTATCAGCGTATATTGCATAGGATCTTTGGTGACTTGTGTGGTCAAGTCATAAAGAAGAGAAGATCACTTGAAGGATCGAAGAATGGTGTTCAACAGACTATGGAAGTAGTAACTCAAGAGTGTGCTTTTGGAGGAGTCTAAGATTATAGGTATCCAAGACATTCACGAGCAAACAATTTACATGAGTTAGTTTATAAGGACATCTTGCTTATATTTGACTATTCATCTCAAACTTAGCAGGGATGTGTCAACCGTTCAATCGTCTTATGAAGAAGGATGTCTTGTTCGTTTGGGATGATGCTTGTCATATTGTCTTCAATAGCATAAATAAGTACTTATTAAGTACACCACTATAATGAGCTCTTTTTCCCAGCAAGCCACTCGTATTGTACATTGCGGCTCAAGAGAGATCAATTGGAGCTCTTCTGCGCAAAAGAATGAGTCACATAAAGGGCACGCACTCTATTATTTAAGTCAAACCCTTATTGGTCTTGAACTAAACTACACACCCAAAAACAAGACGTGTATCGCACTTGTTTTTTATATTCAAAAGTTAAGGCACAACATGCAAGCATACACAATCCATCTAAGTGCACGAGCTGACCCAGTGAGGTATGTTATGTCAAAACTAGTTTTAACAGGGCGCTTGGCCAAATGGTGACTCCAATCAACCAGCTCTCGACGCACTACGAGCACTACAAAAAAAGAGGTCATTACCGACCAACATTTTCGAGGGCCCCGAAATTCCCTCGGTAAAAGTGTTTTTTTCCAACCAAAAAATGTTGTCCATTGGAAATATGTCACGAGCCTGAAATTTACTTCCGACAAAGGAAATACCGTCGGAAAAAGTCTCTATTGTCGTCGGAAATGTAATGTATTTGGCGGGAAGACTTGGCGCCAACTTTATTAACGACCAAAGTATGTTTGACGGAAATAGGATGATTATTTCCGAGGGGTTTCTCATTCCGTCGAAACTGTTTGACTATTTCTGAGGGACTTCTTATTCCGTCGGAATTGCTTGACTATTTCCGAGGGATTCTCCTTTCGTCTGAATTGTTTGACTATTTTCGAGGAGAAATATGTCCTCTAGGAAAACGTTTGAATGTCAATTTCCCATTAGAATAAGTAAAAACAATTTGATTGATAATAATCAATCACACTCCAAAATATATAACTGAAAATAGCCAATCCAAAAACAAACAAAAAAAGACAATCACAAAACAAATAGACAATCACAATTACATGACAACTCATCCCAGAGTTGTAAGTTGAATCACATCCCTTCTTCAATCAATTTCATTGTCATCAACATCATTTTGGATGGCATGCATGCTTTGACTTTGAGTCTTTGCTTCTTGGTATGGGTCACTCTCATCACAGTCATCTCATAAGCGTTTCTTGGATTTGTTTCCACTACAAAACTCCAAATTTTATTTTTAACCCCATTCACATAAAAAACTTGGGTTGCTTGGCTTGCTAGTACGAATGACTCTTGAGTATTTAGCTTGCGTGTTGTATTAACAGTGATTATTCCATAACGATCTATCTTGTAACCTGTTCCTTTTCGTGTTGTGTCATACCAATCACAATGGAACAATACAACTCTATTTCCTTCTGTGTAATGGAGCTCAACAATATCTACTAAGGTTTTATACCAAGGCACATCGTCAATCTGATTCTCCCCCTTAACCATAACTCCACTATTTTGTGTTTTTTTTATTCTCGTCATGCTGCAATGTATGAAATCTAAAACCACGAATAAAATAACCAGGATAATAAGTTACTCGCCTTTCAAGACCTCGAGCCAAAGAAAGCATTTGCTTACTAACTTTACCATCGTTGTATAGCTCTATGACCTGCATAGAAAGGAAAAAATATTTTTAAATAAACATCTATGACAGTCAATAGTTTTTCCAATACAATATTATCCGTACCCTTTTAGAAATTCAGTTTGAAAATTGAAGCCTATGTGACTCCTCCACATTATGAACACTAGACTGGATTAGAATGTTCTTATGTTCTCTGCATACATAAAAAATAATTATATTCAAATTAATACGGCGACATATTAGATCTAAATAAATAGTAACAAATTAAATACACAAAGAATTATAGTGTTGAAGATTTCTTACTGGACAAATGGCAAAGCTTCATCACAATTTTGTAGGACATAATGAGTGGCAGCCTTATGAAGTTCGATGCTCATCTCTCTAAGTACACCATTCCCAAAAGCTCGACCAAGTGTTGAGAAAATAGATAACGGAGATGTATCATATGACGGTTGACCTCCATCGTCGTTTCTATCTCTTTTATTAAACTTAGTTTCAACTCGATGCAAATAGCGAGAGCAAAATACTAAACACTCATCTCCCAAGACACCTTCGGCAATAGACCCTTCTGGATGAGCCTTATTACGAACATAAGTCTTTAGCTTATGCAAATACCTAATTACATCATAAATACCAAAATTAGAGAATCATACATGAGCAATTAAACAAATTGTGAATAAAATGAATATCTAAACATTGAGATTACCTTTCCACAGGATACATCCACCTGAATTGTACTGGACCGGCCACCTTTGCCTCCCATGCCAAGTGGCAAGTTAGGTGAATCATGATGTCAAAAAAGGCAGGAGGGAATTATTTTTCCAACTTGCATAGAGTTATGACAATTTGATTTTCAAGAAGATTCAAGTCATCTTCTCTTAAAACTTTAGCACACAATTCCCTGAAAAAGTACGATAATTCAATTAAAGGCTCACTTACATCTTTGGGTAATAAATCTCGCGCCACAAATGGAAGTAATCTCTCTAAGAACACATGACAATCATGAGTTTTCATACTAGAAATATTACGTTCTGAAGCATTCACACATCAAGATAAATTTCCATAGTACCCATCGGGAACTTTCAACTCCATTAACCATTGACATAAAGCTTTGTTATCATCATTTGACAATGTATAATCACCTGGGATAAAATAGAGCTTACCATTATCTCCTTCTTCTGGATGATACCTCTGTCTTATACCCATTTCTTGAAGATCAAGACGAGCATTTAAAGAATCTTCTGTTTTACCATCAATGCTCATCATTGTGCCAATGACATTCTCAAATACATTTTTCTCAATGTGCATGACATCTAAATTGTGACGCACCAAAAGTGTTTTCCTGTAAGGCAATTGGAAAAATATCGAATGTTTTTTCCAATTATGATTTTTTCCAAACCCAAGTATTGTATGCTTTTTCCCATCCTTGCCATGTGTTATTTTTCTTAATTCACTAAGTTCATTTATCACATCATCACCAGATGGTCTCTTGGGTGCAAGTCTTCTTTCCCTTGTATTATCAAATTGGCTTCGTTGATTACGCCATACGTGGTCAAACGGTAAAAATCGTCTATGACCCAAATAACATGTTTTAGACCCATGAGATAATCGACAATGCGAAGTATCAGATGCACAATATGGGCATGCCAATTTGCCAGACGTACTCCAACCTGACATGTATGCATATGATGGATAATCATTGATAGTCCAAAGAAGTGTAGCTCTCATCTGAAAATTATGCTTTGCATATATATCATACGTTTCAACACCAATTTCCCACAATGTTCGCAACTCGTCTATCAACGGCCTCATATATACATCAATGTCATGGCATGGACCCTTGGGTCTAGGAATAAGTAAAGTCATGAAAACATAAGGCTCATTCATGCACATCCATGGGGACGGTTGAAGCTGTAATTGCTAGGGTTTCTCTAATCTTCTTTGGATCTTACTTTATAAGAGAGAGAGAGAGAGAGAGAGAGAGAGAGGAAAGCAGAAACGAGAGAAAAAGAAAGGAAAGTAGAAAGATAATGTCTGGATCTTATTCCTTCCAATCTTCTCTGAATCTTACTTTAGCTCCCCCAACACAAACACGGGTGCCCTATTTTGCATCCTCACGAGGACCCGTGACCGTCAATGACTTGTTACTCCTTGACAACGATGTTGCCATTGCAGTTGCGAGGAGTCTGGTGACTCCCAGAGATCTGCGCATATTGGGAATGAGAGATGATAACCGCCTAGTGAGTGATGTCGTGGCAATGAGCGTGCAGAGTGCTACATGTATCGCAAGTGTGGGGCATCGCCTCATTGCGAAAACTCATGAAATGCAATTTCTAAAAGCTCAGTTGACGGCAAAGCAAAAATTGGTTGATGTATATCAGCGCGACAACAGAAGATTGAAGAAGGATGGGGCAAAAAGGGAAGAGGAGCACCGACGCAGCTCCGAGTTTTTGTGGGCAGAAAATGAAAGTTATCAAAACTGGTAACTTTTTATGCTAAAGAAACGCAAAAACAGCCAAGGGCCTCAGAGCGACCCAGGAAACGCAAACGCGGAGATGACGACTCTAGTTTTACTGAAGCTAAGAGAGTGATTTTTGGGAGCTCAAGTGATGAGCCCCAAGAAGGCTGCGTGAAAATCCGGAAGAGGATATTCAGAAGCGCAAAACTAAAGGCTCCTTTGGTGAAATTATGAAGCATGGCGAGATGATGAAGAAGAAGATGAGGAAGAGGATGAAGAAGAAGAAGAGAGAAAAAAATGTGGTTTTTATTTTTTATTTTTATTTTTTATTTTTTTAATGCAGCCTGTTTGAAGTGACATAAAATGTATTTTAAACACTCAGTTGTGAAAGAGTGTGGACTGAATTTGAATAGTGTAGAAAATACGGAGTGGTTACGGATTTCTATTTTTGACTGTGAAATGCGAAGTTAGAAAACGCGTCAGATTGGATAGGGAAATGCAGGAAAAAAAAAAGAAAAGAAAAGAAAAGAAAAGAAAAGAAAAGAAGAGAAACAAATAGAAACATAATTAAGAAAAGGTGGTGATGCCCCATTTGTTATGAAAAGGCGTGAAAGAAAAGTGCATAGAATGTAACAGGGGTAGTCAAAAGTGCAAATTCAGCTGTCCACGTCATATAGTCTATGGAGTGGCTCGGAGGCAATACTATAGGGATTGTAGTGATTAAATGCATTACTGAATGGCTATCCTATGCAATTTCCATCAAGGGAAGGCCAGCCACCTTCAATTAATGACCACATGCCAACCCACGTGATGGCCAGCCAAAGAAAGAAAAAAAAATCCTTCTGCACACACAACACAAAACCTGCTGATGGTTTCCAAGTTGGGCATTAAAATAGTATTGAATTGATTGTACCAATGTTCTCTCTCTTCTTTCTTTTATTCTCTTCTTTTTTTTTCCTTTCTTTCTCTCTTCTCTCCCTATTTCCTATTTTCCCCTTCGTTTATCCTTCTCTCTCTCCTCCTCCTTGAATTGAAAACCTGCAAAACCTTAATCACTGGCTTAACTATTGATTTAACATAAACTAATTAAAACTTGAGAGAGAGAGAGAGAGAGAGAGAGAGAGAGAGAGATACCTTAACCCATGTCCTTTGGAGGTCAGACTCATCAAACATCTTCATTCTTTTATATATAACATATATTATTCTCTCCTCAACACTGAAAAATGTTATTTTGAATTTACAATGAGAATCCATTTCCAATTATACAATCATATGTATATTCTCCAACCGATCTGAATTTAAGATGGGGCTTCTAAATTTGAAAAAGGAAAACCGAAAAGAAAAAAAGAAAGAAAAGGCATTTGAAAGATTGATAATAGCATACCACCAATAGGCAAAAAGGCATTTGAGATCATGTAAAAGAGAAGAGAATCATTTTCTGTAAATAATGGTGGCGTGAAAGGGGACCTTTTGGGACTTGTACAGTAGTTTTCCTGTTTTACACATATAATTTTGCATATTGTCTGTCCACTACTTTGGCATGAGAGCAAAGAGACAAGTCTTTTCATTCTCTAGTTAAGGGAATAAGGAAAAATGAAGTGCAGAGAGATGGTAGTGGATCTGGGATGAAGGGAATAAGGAAAAAATGAGATGTCTTCCTATCATTGTAAAAAACAGCATCATTAAAGACAAATGATGATGTCTTCACATCATTGCAAAAGACAAATGAATCACTTTATGAAAAGTATGTTAAATATGCGTGAGTAGTTAAGATAATAACAAGCAGGAGCATTCTTTACATTTATTTTAAGAAAATAGTACACAGGCATACATGGGGCATAATAGTCTGAATTTTTTGGGGAATAGCTTCCATAACCTTGTTCACAACTACAACCAAGCCACGGCCTACTTCGTCTGGTCATTACATAAGATGTTGCAACTAGGGGTGGCAATTTCTGACTGGACCCGTTACACGACTCGAAACCCGCACGGGAAAAACACTACCCCTTAATCCCTAAACCCTAATCCCTAATCCGTAAACCCTAACCCTAAACCCTAAACTCTAATCCCTAAACCCTAAACCCTAATCCCTAAACTCTAATCCCTAAACCCTAAACCCTAAATCCTAAACTCTAAACTCTAAGCACTAAACTCTAATCCCTAATCCCTAACCCTAAACCCTAAACCCTAAACCCTAAATCCTAAACTCTAAACATTAAACCCTAATCCCTAAACTCTAATCCCTAAACCCTAAACCATAAACTCTAAACTCTAAACACTAAACTCTAATCCCTAATCCCTAAACCCTAACCCTAAACCCTAAACCCTAAACCCTAAATACTAAACTCTAAACCTTAAAACCTAATCCCTAAACTCTAAATGTATGTCTAGACTCTAGACGACCAAATTGTTTATTTGAATTGCAAAAAAGAATTTTGAATTTCAGTTTTATGCCTCCTCCTCATAGTTTTATGTTTGATTTGGATTTTAGAGTGACTTTGTCATTTTGGAATGTTTGATTTTGCAGAATATTTGAGCTAGTTGTTAGAATTTTAATTTAAAGCAAGCAGGTTATTAAACAGGTTATTATGTTATTAAACAAGTCATTAAATTTGGGTTTGCATTTCCTGACACGATTAATAAACGGGTTGTGTTTGGGTTGGGGTTTCTTGATACGTTTAAAAGTTTGACACGACATGTTGCAGGTTATAACATTTCTAGTGCATATATCACTATTATAATATGGTCAAGAAGTTTTTTTATATTCATTAAGGAATCACTATTATAATAGGGTTAAAAAAATGCCCTCGGGTCAATTTAATAGTACTTGCACCCTAGATTGCAAAACATTAATGGGGCAAAAAAAAAAAAAAAAAAAAAAGAACAGGAAAGGAAAGAAAAAAGCAGGATATTACCTTAAGAGAAGGAAGTCTTCACGCAGGAGGTTTCGCTAATCTAGCTTTCGCTACATCAGCAATATCATCAAGGAGAAAAGAGAAGGAAGTCTTCACCCAGGTCTAGGTTGTAACTCCAGTTTGCCAACTTGTTAGGTATTCTTCTCTTCTTCTTATGTCTTCATCTTTTTCTTTTTCTTCCAATTTCTTATTTGGTAGTGTCTGTTTCTTCTAACAATAACCAAAAGGATTTTAATTATAATTTCAATTGTTATGAGTTCATCTTTCAAATCTTGTTGGACGTCTAGGAGCAATTCTTAGTGAAGATAAGAATTGCATAATATTGCGATCTATGAAGTGTAAAACTTATCCAACTCCATTGACCTTTCTTGTTAATGATTCTTTCTTTGGTTGATTGGTTCTCAATAACATAGCGACAAATCTTAAATTCAAAAGGATATAGATATTATATATATATATAGATAACATATTATATTCCTTTGTGGCTTAAGCTTGAATACAACCCTTTGTAACATATTATAGATATAGATATTATATTATATATATATATATATAGATAACATAGCGACAAATCTCCAATGACTACTGTATATATATAAGTAACGAACCTGCTGTGGCTTAAGCTTTTTCTTTTGGAAAAGAAAAACCCAAAAAAAAGCCCTTTGTTTTATTATCTTAAATTAATTAATTAATTTAACCACAATATATTAAACACATCAGCAATTAAACTCCCGCTTGCCCAAAAAAAGTGGGGGAAAGCCCAAATTAATTATTTGTTTTGCCACTCAAGCCTCTTTTTAATTCCCTTCTTCTCAATTTGTCAGTTAAACTGTCAATGTTTAGGCATGTATTGTTATAGATGTACCAATATTGGAATGCCTTATTGTGATAAAGGAATCAGTACCCATGCTACATGTATTATGTCTCAAATGTTGTAGATATAAAGAAGAGCTACATGCCCAATAATACAAATGACATGGGTATACACGTACGCACCCTTTCTTTATCAAATGACATGGGTTCTTTTGATTTATGTTTGTTTTTAATTATGACAAATCAAACATGCCATGACATGGGTTCTTTATGTTTGATTTATGTTTCTTTATCAAAGTAAAGTACTATTTTTGGTTTATGTTTGTTTTTCATTATGACATGGGTTCTTTTGTGATTATAGATGGCACCCATGGCAAAAAAGAAAAACAGCAATAATAGAGCATCACATGATCGCGAAATGCAAGAGACAAATCAAACATGTATGAGTTATTTGCGTGTTATTATCGATTAAATTCTTGTTTCTATTATTTTTTTAGTTGTATTTCTATTATATGAGTTTTTAATTTTTCAATTATGTTTTGTGTTTGTATTTCTCTTACAAATGATAGCTGTGGCAAGAAAGGGAAAGAGTCAAGATAGAGCATCAAGCACTGCACATCCTCAGTCATCTAGACTCTCCTTAGATCGCCATATTTCCAATGAGTTATCACATGATAACGAAATGCAAGAAACATGTATGATTTATTTTGAATTTTCTTTGTATATATGTATTTCAATTATATGATTAGTTCTCTATTAATTTCCAATTTTTGTCTCCATTATAAATTGTAGCCAGGGCAAGAAAGAGATTGAATCAGAATAGAGCATCCAACATTACACATCCTCAGTCATCTAGACCTTCCTTAGACCAACATGATGACCTCATTGAGCAATCACATGATAATGAAATGGAAGACATGCCTCTTGAAACTGAACCATCAAATGGAGAAGGTAATTTTTTATACATAAATATATATATGAGGTTTAAAATATATAAACACACATCTTTAAAGGATGCTCCTCTAGAAAAGCCACTACTTTTCCTGAAAATTTAATTAAGTGCAAAGCATAGTTAAGACCGATTATATAAATAAATAAATAACGAACAAAGATTCTCTGAAAATTTTGCTTACGGGATATATGATCTATCTCATTTAGGTTCAACTATTGGAATAAAAAAAGGTAGAGGAAAGGCTAAGGGTAAAGATGGAAACGGCACTCCAATTGTAATACGTAGAGGAAGGTAATGTATAAGGCCTGCAAAGTTAGCCATTTCTTGTGTAGATTCATTTTTATTTATTTATTTAAATTTGGTTTAAATTTTCAGGATTATAACCACTAGAGCTGTGCGAACTATAGGAGTGCTTTTTTATCAAGCTATCGATGGAACATGGCCAACATTTAAAACATTTCCATAAACTCAAATGGATTTACTGTATGATTGCTTTAACGCAACAAGATATACACACACATGCTCAGAAGAAGAGATGAGGGAGGCATTCGAAGAACATATTAAATTGCGATATTCCGATTGGATGTCGTCATTGAGAAATAGCGTTTTTAAGAAATACAAGACTACTGTTGATAGATAGACTCATTGCCCATTAGGGATATCTCAAGATGTTTGGTCTAAAGTGGTTGATCATTGGTTGCAGCCTAGATGGAGGTAAAAACTCAATTTAAAATAATATTGTTATGACTGGCTAGTGTATGCTTTTGGTTTATTTATAGATGCCTTATATGAGTTCACTAAGTTGATATTAGGTTATGATTTACTTTTTTTAGGCAGGATAAAAGTAAAAGAAACAAGTCTAATAGGGCGAAATCCACAATTGTGCATACGATAGGTTCTGTTCCAATGGAAAAGTACAGAAAAGATGAGGTAAAAATATCCATTTGGTTGTTGCTTTTTGTTGACTGTTCCTTTTGTGGTTATTTGTTAAGCTCATAATTTCATACATATACATGCCCTATTTACTTACTTCTTTTGCTTAGTTTCTTCGATTTCTAAGTTATTTGCCTCTCTTTGTGTGTTTTGTAGGCCAAAAGAGAAAGAGAGCATAATTCATGCAATTCAAGCATGTTAAGGCATGATTTGGATGAATGGAAGAAGAGATTAAAAAAAAACTAATTTTGGCTACAGCCCCCTGCCAGTCCAGTTTCGTAGGTCACATTGCAAGCTTTATTTCAGCAACCTACACAGCTCGGATGAGGCAGAATTCTTCATGAAAGTTGTTCCTCCGACCTTGATTTGGCCCAAATAACATATGGCTGGAAAGAAGACATTCTGAACTTCAAGTTTGAGTGCTTAAAGTCATAATTTGCTTAAGGGAAGCCCAATTAGTAAGCCCTTGAAGTTTCTGGTCATCCTGACCTAAGGATGAGCTATGTGTGCTTGGTCATGATGACATAAGCATGATGTGTTATTGATTGTGGGGAAGTTAGGTGAAGCAGATGCATTTCTTATATTTTGGGTGGAATTTTGCAGCAGCCAAATGAAGTAAAATAAGATGAAGTGGGAGCTGCAATACTAAGCCTAAAGAGAAGATTAATTGTTTTCAAATGTAATTGTGTTAGGTGAAATTTGTGTGGTTGGTGAACTTAATTGTATAATCTGATTCACCTAACCCTTGTGCCTATAAATAGGGATCTCTAGAGAGCTTAGGGAGTCAGAAATTGATATCCATAATTTACACTTCCATTGTACACAAAGAGAGGGAAAGTTGAGAGTCACAAAGGGAGAGAAGGGATAAGGCAGGCAGCTGGGAGGCTTTGGCCTCCTGGCAGCCATGGAGATGAATCTTTTCCATCTCTAGCATGCTGTCCTTATCTTCTTCTCCTCCCTTTGTCTTTTATTTTCTTCTTGTATTTCCTTTGTTTCACTTTATTTTTCTGTTATTAGTTTTAATAAACATCTTGCTAGTCTTGTATCATGGTTTGAGTTTATAAAGTTTGATTTCATTCATGAATTCTTCTTCACTATTTTAATGGAGCTGTTTTTGCATCCTTTGATTGATCACCTGAGTTTTTATGCATTTTGCTCTTGTTGGGAAGGTTTGGGGATCATCTTCATTCCATCCATTAGCAACTTATGTGATTTGGTTTCTAGGTCTCCTAATGTAAACACCATGCTTGGGGTCCTTGTGATGTTCAATACAATTTGATCCAAACACCATGGACTTATTTGTGAGCATCTTCATGAGTGAATCAATTTGTTTACTTGCTGCCATAACATGATTAGAACAATTAGGGTGGATTCTAAAACCTCACCATCTTGTCTTAGTTCTTTTCTTTCTTCTTGTTTTGTTTCTCTTGTTTTCATTTCTGTTTTGTGTAGGAAAACTGAATTGGATTATTCAATCACCAATCCCTGTGGAATCGACCTCGCACTTACATATGCTAAACTACCAACGGCTCGTGCACTTGCGAGTATCACAAGTTGAGGATTCAGCTGAATCCATTTTGGTGCAGCTGAATCTACGCAACATTATTTCCAAATTTGGTCCTAACAAACTTCATTGTTTAAATCTTAATAGCTTGATCGAACTGGAATTGAACCGAGTCCAATTGATTGTTTCAAAAAGTTCCATGTAAGTAAGCCTAAGAATGGAGGGGAAGAAAGTTGGCCAAGTGAAAAGGCTAAAGAACTTTTTGTACGTTGCCCCTACTTTGTTTCTCTTTATTTTTTTTTAAATTTTATTCACATGACATTTATTTATATCCATGTTTATATTTCTACTATTTCATTGAAGGATAAAATGGAGAATAAAAAGGTTGCTGCAATGGAAGACGGGAATGAAGTAGATGATTGGGATATATACAAGGAGGTTATTGGTGGGCCAAGTCACGGTCGTATCCTTGGCTTGGGTGGTGGCTATAGTACAAAAGATGTGTTTCCCTCAGATGACCAAGATTGTAATAAACGTACATGCTTAGAACATGAAGAAGAGCACGAGAAATTAAAAGAGGAAGTGAAGAACTTGAAAAGTGTGTTGTATGAATTGAAAGATCTAGTTCACAGGTATGAGGGAAAACAACTCAAATACTTATGCACGCTCAAGACAATCCGCTTCAATGGTGAACTCTTTTCTTCTCATTTCAATATTTTGCTCCCTGTTAAATATTGTATTTGTTATTTTTATTCTCAAACGATTTATGTCTTATTAATTATTATCTTTTATTCGACAAAACAATGTAGAAAGTTGTTCAGATGCTCACCTTGAAGACGAGTAGTGCAACATCAATTGTATTTTGCTACAATATGTATTTTGAATTTCAAGGTTTTGATATATTTGCAGATTGCTTATATGTTTTAAGGATGATGGGGATTGTTTATGTTTTAACTATTGAGAATAATTTTAATTGAACGCTTAAAATTTTAGTATAGTATGGTGTCGTATGATTTTTTTTTTCTTCTTTTTATTACCAGTTAAATACGGATGATTAGAAAACAATTTTTGGCAAATATTATAATTCAAATTTCTTTTTATTAATTTTTTAAATAAAATTATTATATTTTTCAACCACATTTCCCTCTCGGTAATGCATATTTCCAATAAACACTTTATCATTGGAAATACTTTCCGACAATAATTGCCTATTTTCGACAACATTCCCCACGATATAATCGGGTCGAAACAATTATATTTCCAACCACTTGTTCGTCGAAAATATTTTCTGATAGGATTACTCTATTTGCGACAAACTTTGTGACGAATAAATGTGGTCGGAAATATATATTTCGAACGTAACTTGCCCATCAGAAATATTTTGTTATACTCTTTTCCGACGAGCTATTATATATTTTCCACAAACTCTTTTGGTCGGTAATGATAATTACGACGAAATCTAGCCCTCACCAATAATGTATCATTGTCGGAAAAAGTATTTCTGACGACACTCATTGGTCAAAAATATGAATTCGCAAAAACAAGAAATCACGATAAAATAACTATTTCCGACAATCAAATAAGTAATTACGACAACATGTATGGTCGGAAATAAATATGTAGGGTATTTTTAAAAATCTATTTCCAATAGAAATTTAAGCAATAGTTACGAAGCATGGGCTGATCGGTGCATAATTACATATCATTTTGTACCCTTTTAACTTATGATTTGGTTATGCTTTTGAGTTAAACTGGTGCTTTCAATAAGTTTTGTGCTTGTTTCAGTGTTATAAGCTTGAGACTCGCAAATTGCATTTTGGAGATAAGTTAGCTCAAAACGGTGTCTGCAGATCAGTCAACTTCACGGATTGGACTGTACTTTCTCAAGAAGAACCAGATAATGATCCATACATCATTGGAAAGCTACGGAAGTCTATGTTCTGTAGAATTTTACGGTTCATGATTCCGAGTCTTCTAGAGAAAGTTATACATGTTTTGGCAACTTAAGGTCAAATTTGGCAGCATCTGCGTTACTGCGCCAAAAATCACATTTTATGGCCTTCCGGATTTTTTCTTGAGTTGGGCTGCATATGCTTGGAAAGATAAGACAAAGAGCTTCAAGATCCATATTTTTCCAGAATTTTATGGATGGAGAAACAAGCCCAAAAGAAGACTGCAATGCATTGTCATGCATGACATATGCATGAGGTGTTATTGATTGTGTGGAAGTTAGGTGAAGCATATTCAATTCCTATAATTGAGTGGAATTTTGCAGCAACCAAATGAATTGAAAGATGTTGAAGTGGATGATGCAACACTAAGCCTAAAGACAAGAGGAATTGTTTTCAAATGCAATTGTGTGTTAGGTTAGGTTGGTGAATTAAGTGTTGTGTGTTAGGTGAAGTTAGTGTGGTTAGTGAATTCAATTGTAAATTCAGATTTTCACTTCCCCTAGGCCTATAAATAGGGAAGTTCTCTAAGCTTGTAATCACACCCCAAGGGGGGGGAGCTCTCAAACACTTCTCTAGAGCTCCCTTCCCTTCTCTCCCTCAAATTCTCTTAGTTTCCCTTTGTAGTTCTCAATTGTTGTAACAAGATCCTAGTGCTATAAATCTCAAGCATTTTTCCTTTCTCTTCTTCTAAATTCTTCAAACACTCTCTTCTACAAACACTTCCCAAACACTTCTCCCATTTCCTTCATCAAATTCTCAAAGCTTCCCAAACACCTTCTCTTCCAAATTCTCAAAGTTCCTAAACACATTCTCTTCCAAACATTCTCCAATTCCTCAAACACATGTCTCTTCTCTTCCAAAATTCCCAAAACTCTTCTCCCTTCTCTTTCTCAAACACTTCTCTCTATTCTCATCCAAACTCTCCATGTTCTCAAGTGTTGTACAAAACTTTTTGCTGCTTTTGTTTTCATTTCTGTTTTGTGTACGAAAACTGAATTAGATCATTCAATCACCAATCCCTGTGGAATCGACCTCGCACTTACATATGCTATACTACCGAACGGCTCGTGCACTTGCGAGTATCACAAGTTGAGGATGCAGCTGAATCCATTTTGGTGCAGCTGAATCGACGCAACAATATCTTGTTCAAGTTTACATAAACACCATATGACTCTTGGACTGATTAGTGAATGAATGGGTAGATATTGAAGACAAACACCATGTTTAAATTCTACTTGGTTCTTTATTGTTCTTCTTGTTCTTAATGGGTTCGAAATTTGTGTTTAGACTAAACACCATAGCTAAATGCTTTTTCTGAATACTTGATTAAAACCACACACCATATGGATAATCATATTTGAGAAAGAACGAACTTCATAAGCTAGTTTGATTTATTTTGCTGCTTATTACTTTGAAGCATGAAATTGGACGTGTGTTGATTTTCTTTTTCATTTTAGTTTTTATTTCCTAATCTTTTAATTCTGTTTCAAGTTTTCTGTGTTTGTTTTAGCAATTTATGACAGCTTCATTAAAATGGAGAGAGATGACAACCTCAATCATAAGAATGGGAAGTGTGGAGTAGTGGGAGAAGTCGCGACCTCCAATTGCATCACGCTCAACCTAATCGCTTCAAGGGGGAGCATTTCAATCCTTTCTCTTTACTTGTTATTATTTTAAATATATGTTTCTTTTATAAATAAAAAAAATTAAAAAAAAAAAAAAAAAAAAAAAAATTTTAAGCCCACAACGTTTGGGTTTGGGGACCATTACCCTCAACCTTTCTCTTTACTTGTTAATTATTTTGAAATATATGTTTTCATTTCTTTTTCCTTGTAATTGCAATTTGGAATTTGCTTTTTGTTTTGCTTTGTGTGGTCAGGAATAAATTTTTCAAAAAAAATCATTTGGACTTCTTGTTTTTTGTTTTTTTTTGTTGTTAGTTAGTTAGTTACGGTAGAGGAAAAATTAAAAAAAAAAAAAAAAAAAAAAAAAAAAAAAAAAAGAAAAAACAACCTTCATCTTCCGCCCCCAATTTGTTTTTTTTATCTTTTTTGCTTTTTGTTTGCCGAGGACTAACAAAATCTAGGTTTGAGGGTATTTGATCGGTGCCTAATTATATATCATTTTGTACCCTTTTAACTTATGATTTGGTTATGCTTTTGAGTTAAACTGGTGCTTTTAATAAGTTTTGTGCTTGTTTCAGTGTTATAAGCTTGAGACTCACAAATTGCATTTTGGAGACAAGTTAGCTCAAAACGGTGTCTGCAGATCAGTCAACTTCACGGATTGGACTGTACTTTCTCAAGAAGAACCAGATAATGAGTCATACATCATTGGAAAGCTACGGAAGTCTATTTTCTGTAGAATTTTACGGTTCATGATTCCGAGTTTTCTAGAGAAAGTTATACATGTTTTGGCAACTTAAGATCAAATTTGGCAGCATCTGCGTTACTGGGCCAAAAATCACATTTGATGGCCTTCCGGATTTTTTCTTGAGTTGGGCTGCATATGCTTGGAAAGATAAGACAAAGAGCTTCAAGATCCATATTTTTCCAGAATTTTATGGATGGAGAAACAAGCCCAAAAGAAGACTGTAATGCATTGTCATGCATGACATATGCATGAGGTGTTATTGATTGTGGGGAAGTTAGGTGAAGCATATTCAATTCCTATAATTGAGTGGAATTTTGCAGCAACCAAATGAATTGAAAGATGTTGAAGTGGATGATGCAACACTAAGCCTAAAGACAAGAGGAATTGTTTTCAAATGCAATTGTGTGTTAGGTTTGGTTGGTGAATTAAGTGTTGTGTGTTAGGTGAAGTTAGTGTGGTTAGTGAATTCAATTGTAAATTCAGATTTTCACTTCCCCTAGGCCTATAAATAGGGAAGTTCTCTAAGCTTGTAATCACACCCCAAGGGGGGGAGCTCTCAAACACTTCTCTAGAGCTCCCTTCCCTTCTCTCCCTCAAATTCTCTTAGTTTCCCTTTGTAGTTCTCAATTGTTGTAACAAGATCCTAGTGCTATAAATCTCAAGCATTTTTCCTTTCTCTTCTTCTAAATTCTTCAAACACTCTCTTCTACAAACACTTCCCAAACACTTCTCCCATTTCCTTCATCAAATTCTCAAAGCTTCCCAAACACCTTCTCTTCCAAATTCTCAAAGTTCCTAAACACATTCTCTTCCAAACATTCTCCAATTCCTCAAACACATGTCTCTTCTCTTCCAAAATTCCCAAAACTCTTCTCCCTTCTCTTTCTCAAACACTTCTCTCTATTCTCATCCAAACTCTCCATGTTCTCAAGTGTTGTACAAAAGTTTTTGCTGCTTTTGTTTTCATTTCTGTTTTGTGTACGAAAACTGAATTAGATCATTCAATCACCAATCCCTGTGGAATCGACCTCGCACTTACATATGCTATACTACCGAACGGCTCGTGCACTTGCGAGTATCACAAGTTGAGGATGCAGCTGAATCCATTTTGGTGCAGTTGAATCGACGCAACATGGGCGTCTTAAATACATTATTTCCGACGGAATGGTCGAAAATGAAGTATTTGCAATCGGCTTTTTAGCGACGCCTTCCGACGGATTTTTGCTGTCGAAAAATGGTATTTTCGACGGCAAAAGGCTTTTGCAACGACAAAATGCCCTTGCAAAAGGGCTTCTATTTTGTAGTGGAGGTTGGGAAAATGTGAGAGCAAATATGGCATGAACACCCAACTAGAAGAATTTGCTATACACAACCTCAAGCTCGTAACACAATGAGAATGAAGAAATGTCTTTCCAAACTTGTCTCGAATTGGAGCTTCATTATGATTAAAAAAAAAAAAGGTAATCCATACAACTCCAGTTAAGTGTAAAATTTAGTGTCTGCAAAGATAAAATCAACACATTAATCAATAATAATACATACAATTCATCCAAAAATGAAAAAAGGAAACAAAACAAAATCATACTCCAAAAGCACCATCTTCGACAACTAGCAAGCTAGCATATAGTGCCGCTTTGTTAATTGTTGAAAAGACTTCTCGGTTAAAATGAGGAAGTTCTCCAACTTCTCCTAGCTGCCTCTTCACTTCATATAAGCCGCTTTGCAGCCTTGCTTCTTGGAGAGAATTGAAATTTCCAATCTTAAACTTTACGAAAAGCGACTTATCAATATGAAGAACTTTTAGTTGCGGAGCATAAATATCAACTTCTTAGAGGTTTCCAACTAAAATGTGTACTTCATGTCCTCTATCAAATTGTAGCTTATGAAGATGCATTTAATTTTTAGTCTTAAGAGACTCTTGAGACCTTATTTGTAATTTCTGTTTTTTGTCAAGGAGTTTCATGATTTTCCCTTGTATTTGCAGATCCTGGAGCACCGGACACCACTTGTAGAAGTCAAGGACATATGCGTGCAATGAGCAAGATATATTGACTTGTATAACACTCAATCTCGTGAAAGTCCTTGTAAAGTGAGTCTATGATATTAGCCCATGGGTTGGTTTTGTTTGTTTAGACTGGTTTAAAGGGTATGAACTTATTTTGTGTGTGGTGAATGATTGGGGATATTTTGTGAATTTGTTATGTAGGTGGATTTTTTTAGATTTTCGGCAGAAGTTCGAAGCCCAAGGTGGTTTTGATTTTAGGCAAAAAGGGTAGTATTTCAATAAATTGGGCCCGACACACTTGCCAGGTGTCGAACAAGTACATGGTACGTCATGGATTTAGAGGGGAATCCATAAAGTTACATAACATGTTTGGCTTTAGGGCATATTTCCAATCGGTTGTATATCGTTTTTTGTTGAAAAGATAGTAAATCCTTTTACTAAGCATGAGATGCCATTTTTGTACTGCCTTTGACCTAATTCAATTAAGACTCGAAGATTATTTCCTTAATTGAGATTATCTTATGACTTCTCTTAATTCCTAGTTGTAGATAAAAAAAGGTTAGTTGGATTAGTTGTCAAAGGTGACAGGTGTGGACATCCGGTGAAGTGCATCAGATGGTTCAAATTGAAGACAAATTAAATGGAAGAATTATAAATTTAGGAGTAGAAAAGTAATAATTATGTGTCCATTAGCCTACATGAGCCTAAACTGCGCATGGCACCACCAAAAAAAATAAAAAGGCTTGTTGGATTGAAAACACGAAAGGGTGATCCAAGCAAAAGTTAGAGCATAATAAAGTTCGTTGAGTTGAAAACCCGAAAAGGTTGCTCAAGCAAAAGCTAGGACAAAAAAGAGCCCATAAAGGTGAAAACCCCAAACAGCGACTCAAGCAACCAAAAAAAATATCCTTGAACTATGTGATGACTTGATCCCTTTTCATTCGACTGTATGTAGGTAATTTGGAAAATTAACTCCAAGTTCAATCAACATCAAAATAAGAAAAAAAAAAGTTTCCCCATGAATTTGAACCATAAGAAAGAAATGATGAAACAAGGGAATGCTTTTATTTCATTATAAAGGTCAACTATTAAACATAAATAATTTGCCAACGTCAAAAATATTTATGAATGAAGGAAAGAAAGTTTACATAAAACAAAAAAATGCTATTCCCAAGTCAAGTCTCTAAAGCCATTATGCAACCTCTCAAACCAAGCTTGTAGTGAATCCAAAGCCTCAGCATCAATGTGAGATAATACATGAGTTTTTTCGATCATAGTCTTCTCTTTCTTTAAATGGGTGAGCTCATCGTGATGTTGTGAAAGCTACGCATCACTCTCCGAAAGTGATTCGTTGAGTTGGCAAAGTCTTAACTCCAACTGTTCTTGTTCTCTCTTCAACTCCTCCATACCCGTGTTTGCAGAATAAATAGCCTCAAGTATGGATAAATGATGAATCTCCTCTGCTTCTTGCAGAGACAAAGCGATAGAAAGTGAAGAGTCAACATCAGCTAAAAGATCAATTGCGGTCACCATAAGTGCATAACCTTAGCTCGTAAGGATAAAGAGTCTGCTCCAACATTTTGTCAATGGTAGTCAACAATTTGTCAAGTTCATCCCTAAATGAAAGAAGCATTCAAGATTATGTTTTTTACTTGGTTTCCTAACATGGAAACTACTTTGCGAACCACAACACCTAATATGGGTTACCCACATGACATTTCAGAGGTAGATGCTTGATTAATTAACCTCGATAGATGTTGTTGCGCAAGCGAGCCTACATTAATCGATGAATGATAGTTAAGTGGTCTCCAACACTTATAAACATTCGTAGTGACATAGATTCGAATAATAACTCTTAGACCGATACCTGAACCATTTATAGGTTGTAAATTATTTTTTACTATTTCTATAGGTAAAGTATTAAATGGTCGAAGCTCGAACAAAATAGGAAAATGATACATGACTTCACCCTGAAGAAAAAAAAAAGTATTAATGACTGCTTCGCGATGAGTCAAAATGAAATAAATTACATACCTAGTCTATTAGAACTGGTTGTGAAACAGCAGGCACATCACTGAAAAATGTGTTATCAAGTAGGTATGCAGTGTCAAGGTTGCAATAGAGAGATTTGATATTTGCCTTCTTATGCCTGAAGTTGACTTCATCGTATTCATTACTACTTATATGTGTCCTCGCTTCAAATTGTGAATTCATCGATCGAGGGGAACATACTCTTCATGCGAATCAGCTACACTTTATGTTTCTCCTAAATTGTCAGGGACCCGAGTTTGAGGAACATCAACTGGAGATGAGTGTTGAACTCAATGTGCTAGAGTAGTGGAACTGCCTTCAACTTATGGATGAACTTTGTGTGCCTCACCACGTATGGGTTTATAGTTGCAGACCATATGACTATAATGAATGTGGGAGAAATTTTGGTTAAAGAACAAAAAGGTCATAAATACACAAAATCAGTGGTCCATTGATCCAATGGATGAGAGTAATTAATAAAAATCAGTGGTTGTGGTTTCCTCCAACAATGGTTTTAATGGTACTCTATTCTTATTTGGCTAAAAATAATTAATGGGATTTTTAGATTGGTAATGTCACTACAAGAAATTGCCCCTTTTGCGACAGGATTTTTGGGAGAGAGCATGCAGCCCTCGCAATTGCTTTAGCTTTAGCGCGCGGAGTAATGGCGCGAAGGTATTTGCAACACCCTTATAAGTATCGTCGGAGAAAAGGTCGCAAATACCCATATAACTTATCTATGTGCGACATGCTTGAAATAGGTGTCGTGTATAATATTCCAGCGACGAGTTTGGATATTTGATACGACATGCACAAACTGTCCCAAAAGTTTTCAATTAGTGTGCCTAGTTTTCAGATGAAAAACAAACTCACGTATGTCTAGTCTCCCTCTCACTCTCACCTTCTTCCTCCTACATCCTAAAGACTCCCTCCCACTCTCACCTTCTTCCTCCTAAATCCTAAATCAACTCCTCCCTCGAAGATCATGGAGGCCACCATCAATCCAATCTCATGTAATTCACTCACTCCCTCTCTCTCTCTCTCTCTCTCTCTCTCTCTCTCTCTCTCTCTCTCTCTCTCTCTATGTTTTGCTAATTACCTGCTATGGTTGGAATTGATCTATACTTAATTGCTTATTTATTTTTTATTGCAGGATTGACTGCTTTCCGATAGAATTGTTTAATTATTCAAGAGGTCAGTTTGTTTTTCTTTTATTATGTGAACTCATGTGCTTTATTTAATAATGGGTACTGGGCGTGCAAATTTTTAATTGAAAAGCATATTGCATATTGTAGGATCGTTGGTTGATTACAAGATCGAATCAAGGACTACTATTAGTTATTTGGTATGTTTTCATTTTCTTCTTTTGATGCATTTTAATACCTACTATCTGTCTTATAAAATAAATATTTGGATCATTATAAGGGTATGCCTTCTTGTTTCTTTATTCTTGAATAGAAACTAGGTATGGACAAGAGTTGGATCGATTTAACTGATAGGTCATCAAATCAATATCTCAATGGGCTTGAAAGGTTTTTGGATTTTGCATTTGACAACAGCATGGGTGATACAAGGATTTATTGTCCCTGCAAAAAATGTTACAATCGTTACTTTGTTACAAGGGAGGTAGCAAGAGCACATATAATAGTTGATGGGTTTTGGTCAAAGTACAAAAATTGGACTCATGGTCAGAGAAACCAATCATTATATGTTGACAAATATTTGAGCATCCAAATTTGGATTCTAGTTTGAGGAATGATGGCTCAACAGAAAATGAACATGGTGAGGGGCCAAATGATGAGACTACAAATTATTTCAAATTGCTACAAGATGCAGAATGTCCTTTATATCCGGGGTGTAAAAATTTCACTAAATTATCATTTATTGTTCGGCTGCTACATACAAAAGTACTTTGTGGATGGACCGACAAGTCAGTGACAATTTTGTTAACTCTTCTGAAAGAAGCTTTCCCTAATGAAGTACAACTACTAGATTCATATAACGATGCTCGAAAGATAACGGCGGAGCTAGGTTTCACATACAATACATGGGATGAATGTTTGGGGCTGTTGAAAATCACAACCAAATTTGATACTTGCGAAGAGGTTGCGGCCGAAATCTTGGAGTTTTTCGTGGCCGGGCTGCACTGGAAGTTGCGGTTGGATTTTTATTCTATTGAGGAAAAAGGTCACGGCTTGGTGTTGTTACTTGGAGTTCCAAGATGGAGCATATGGGGGTTTTGTTTAGTTTGGGGCAGATTTGCATGCCTGAATGTGGCTGAAGGCTTCCAAGTATGGTATATATATATATATATATATAATATTAGAATGTGAAAGCAAACGTTGAAACCAAATTCAAAGCCATCATTATATGGTTTGCTTTTATATATATATATATATATATATATATATATATATATATATAATAAGTTGGCTGAAGATGGGAACGTGTAACCATTGGCTGAAGTTGGGGTTTTGTTTAGAAAGTGAATGCGAACGTGTAACCAAGCTGGAATTCAACCTTCATCATTGCATGCTTTTATATATATATATATATATATATATATATATATATATATATAATAAGTTGGCTGAAGGAAAGTGGGCTGAAGAAAATATTAGGTGGATAAATGGAAAAGTGGCTGGAGCATTTGGATGGTTTGCCGTGGCTGAAAAGTTCTTTCCTTATGCTATTATATATATATAAAGTGAATGAATAAGGGTTGCCAAAGTTTGGAGCGTGGAATTGGTTCGGCCGAAGAGTTTTTGAGTTTTGTCCTATTACATATAGATATATAATAGGAAGAATTCATAGAGGCGGATAAAAGGTGGCCGAGTGTTTTCTCAAGAAAAGGTGGCCGAGTGTTTTCTCAAGAAAAGGTGGCCAAGGTGTTTTCTTTTGCAAAAGAGATTGGGCGTATCTTTGAAGTTGGCTGAACACTACTCTTGCAAAAAAAGTTGGGTAAAGTGATTGGGCATATCATATTGATATATTCATTTATATATATAAATGGGTGGATGCATGCATAAATATAGCCAAAGCTTGGAGTTCTTTGGAATTGAGGTGGCCAAAAAGTGTTTTGCAAAGCAAATTGCAAAGGTGCGGTGGGGCACTGCTGGAATTACTAGGATATCTCGGCGGGATTTTTGTAGAAGCTCGGCGGGATTTTGTAGAAGTTGCGGCCGGAGTTATTTTTTGGAGCAAACAGAGTTTTGGAGAATGGCGGCCGGGTATTTGGTTCCTTTGCAAACCGGGCCGGAAGGGTTTTGAGTTGGGAATTAATTGACTTATCATATATATATATATATATTATATATATATAAAGTGAATGAACGTGTGGAGGTGGGATAATTCACCTAGGCACCTTGGAAAAATGCGGCCGGGTTCTTGGGCAAAAGTGTGGCGGCCGAGTCTTTTTTGGAATATTAGAATTGATGTGGCGGGAGGGTTTTTTTTGCTTGAGCCCTCCTTATCTTACTTCATGATAGTATAATATGTAAAGGAATGAAGACATGCGGCCAGATTGGAAAGTTTGAGCCTTAGGGTCTTATATATATATATAATAAGTAGTGAAAGCATTCAAAGTTGGTTTGGCCGAAAGCTTCCTTGTCTTTGTCAAAGTAGTGAAAGCATTCAAAGCATTTAATATATATATATGAGGAACTTGCTTTCCAGGATTTGACCAACAAATGGTTATAGAATAATAGTAATATATTACTTTGGTAATATAATTATTCATGTGGGAGGCATCCACTCATCGTTTGGGCGGAAACTAGTAAGACAGCTATCCATCATGCGGCCGACAAGGTATGGCCATATAAACAAAAATAGAGAACTCCTTTGCCAACGGGTTCTCAACCAAGGCTAGAATTTCCAAATATTTGGAGAATTCATCATGCGGCCGATATCAAATATTTGGAGTTCGCATGCCACTTAATGTTGGTGGGAGTCTTAATCAAATCCAAAGCTCAGCCTACAAGTTCCAGCGAATGTTTTCCTACATGTGGCGGAGTTCAAAGACCAAAAAACATTAACATTGGGAAGATTTCCAAGACATCGGGCAGTTGCATTCCTAGAGCTCCGGGAGGCATTAATATCGGGAGGATTTCCAAGGGCAGAGTTAGTTGAGTGGCCAAACTCATCAGCTCAAGAGAAGAAGACCAAACCCTCCACCCACCCCAAAAAAACAACACCCAACACAAAAATATAAACACTAGGAGAATCCTAGAAGAGATCAAGAATGAAGACAACCACAAACACCCCCCACAAAACAACACACCACCCCACCCCCACCACACCAAAACCACACAACAAAAACACCAAACCCCACAAAACCACAAACCCCCAAACAAAACACCACCAACACCAACCACCCACCCCCAACCAAACACCCTCAAACCCACCCCACTCAAAAAAGGACCCTCGCAAGCAATGATCCAAGATATGGTGCCCCAAAGAATGAAAACACAACAAAAACCACAAACCACAAAAACAAACAAACACACACCAAAACAATCAAAAACATCCCACACCCCACCAACCCCCCACCATGAGCAAATCTTCCACGAACAATGGGGAAAAATGGCCCGGGTGGATCGACATGAAGCTCTTTTAAAGAGGAACAACAAAAAATCGCCACATCTCGCCAACTTTTATAAGATCTACCAAAACCTTCCACATCTAAACCATGCTTCCACCGTGATGTCAAAATATGGACTGAATGAGAGACGATAAGTTTTCCTAGAAAGAAGAAAATCACCGGGTAAACTTGGCTAAATCGTGGTTTCATCAAGTCCTATACCTTTGACATTTGGTGGAAACACAACGGCTCACTTTACCGCATTGTTAGGTTCAACTATTAAACACCAACACCAAACCAACCAAAAAAAACCAAAACCCACAAAAAAAAAAAACCCAAACCCCAACACACCCAACCAAACACCCAACAAAACAACCAAAAAACCACAAAAAACTAAAAATCCTACCCCCACCCAACCCACCAAAAAAACACAACAACACACAACAACCCACTAAAACACACCACAAACCCAACAAACAAACCCAAAAAAACACACAATAACAAAAAACCAAAACACACACAAAACACCAACAAACCAAAAAAAAAAAACAACACCCAAACAACCCAAAAACACCAAAAAAAAAACCAAAAAAAAAAACCCCAACACCAGCACTTGCCAATATGGATTCATGGAAATATGTGTGTCCCTTCCTCGCTCCATCAAACTCTACAATTTTGGCATGAGGATGGGAGCGTGGAATTGGTTCGGGCCGACTCCACGGCCTTTCATGGCTTCAGCCAACGCGGTGGAGGCCAGGTTTTACGAGGATGATCTTGGTCCTCTTTATTTTAGGGGGTCAGGGTGAAACGGCCGACCTACCCGGAGTCTCGGCCAAGAAGTTGATAGACTTGGGGGCACACGATGCCCAAGCGAAGATGGGGAGCGCCCCACGATGTCCTGATTTTTTCTCTCTTAATGATTGATACAACCATGAAAGAAGAGAATAGAGCCGCGGTGGAAGACACCTTGAGACGGCTATATGGTTTTTGGGCCGAGAGAGCGGCCGAGCATGGGTCCACCGCTCATTTGGTGGAATTCCTCCACGAAGGCCCTGAAGATGATGCGCTTGAAATTGAGGAAGTGGAGTTGGCACCAACTCAGATGGATGATTCAAAGGCGGAAGTCCAAGACCCTTTGTTGGAAATCAACTTGGGGACGGAAGACAATCGTCGGCCAATCTACATCAGTGGTCTGTTGGAGCCAGAACTTCGGGCCAAGATGGAAGAGCTTTTAAGAGAGTTCAAGGATTGCTTTGCTTGGGATTACACTGAGATACCTGGACTAAGTCGTGACTTGGTTGAGCACCGTCTGCCAACAACGGAGGATTTCAAGCCCTTCAAGCAGCCACCTCGCCGAATGTCGGCGGAAGTAGAATTACAGGTCAAGGAGGAAATTGTAAGGCTTGTTAAAGACAAATTTATTAGGCCAGCAAGATATGTGGAGTGGCTTTCTAATATTGTACCTGTAAAGAAGAAAACGGGAGCAATATCCCAAAGATATGTGAATTTGTGTTGATTTTCGTAACCTTAATCTTGCAACTCCCAAAGATGAATATCCCATGCCTATGGCGGACCTCTCTAGTTGACGGGGCGGCCAAGCATAAAATTTTATCCTTCATGGATGGACACTCCGGCTCTAATCAAATTTTCATAGCCGAAGAAGACATTCACAAGACAGCCTTTAGATGTCCGGGTTCCATTGGAACCTTTGAGTATGTCGTGATGCCTTTCGGCCTAAAGAATGCCGGAGCCACGTACCAAAGGGCAATGAATGCCATTTTTCATGACATGATCGGTCGAAACTTAGAAGTTTATATCGACGATGTGGTGGTGAAGTCGGAATCGAGACCAGGCCATTTGAGTGACCTTCGATTAGCCTTCGAGAGAATGCGAAAGCATCAATTGAAGATGAATCCAAAGAAATGTGCTTTTGGGGTTTCTGCCGGAAATTTCCTAGGATTTTTGGTACATCAAAGGGGGATCGAAATTGATAAAAATAAGGCTAAGGCCATCATTGAGGCGCCGCCCCCGAAAAACAAGAAAGGATTGCAAAGTTTGCTAGGCCAAATAAATTTCCTCCGGAGGTTTATAGCTAATTCCGCCGGGAAAGTCGGGCCTTTTTCATCTTTGTTAAAACTCAAGAATGAGGAGAAATTTCGATGGGAAGAAGTTCACCAAAAGGCATTTGATTCCATCAAAGAGTATTTAACCAAGCCACCGGTGCTAATCCCGCCGAAGCGAGGCCGACCTTTGAAGTTATATATTTCGGCCGCAGAAAATTCCATCGGAAGTCTTTTGGCCCAAGACAACGATGAGAAAAAGGAGCAAGCAGTGTACTACCTAAGCCGAATTTTAACGGACACGAGAGAAAGTATTCACCGGTGGAGAAACTTTGTTTAGCCTTATATTTCACCGCAACCAAGTTAAGGCACTATATGTTGCCTTCCGTGGTGCATATAATCGCCAAGACTGATTTGATCAAGTACATGCTCACTCGGCCAATCATTAGAGGGCGGATTGGAAAATGGATGATGGCATTGGCAGAATTCACCTTCCGATACGTACCCCAGCAGGGCCGTCAAGGGGCAAGCCTTGGCTGATTTCTTGGCCTCTCACCCTTGTGTTGAAATAGAAGATATGGACTTCTTCAAAGTCGACATGATAAGTTTATTCCCATGGCGTCTCTATTTCGACGGATCTCGAACATCAAATATGGGGGGAGCAGGTGTCATCATTGAATCACCCCAAGGATTCCGAACTCGTTATTCATTTCAATTAGACTTTGATTGTACCAACAATCAGGCCGAATATGAGGCCTTGATCATTGGGTTGGAGATTTTGAGAGAACTTGGAATAAATAATGTGTCGATCATGGGGGATTCGATGTTGGTTCCTGAAACAACTATCCGGCGACTATAAGGTAACTAGCCAAGCATTGCTTGGCTATCATGCCTTGGCCAGCCAACTAATAGAAGGTTTTGATGAAGTAAGACTCGCTCACCTACCAAGGGAGCACAACTCACAGGCCAATGCAATGGCCCAATTGGCTTCTGGGGTTCAGATCTCTGAAGGGCTTTCTCTGAGGAATTATTCAAAGTTGAAAAACGATCGTTGCCCTCGGTTTTTGAAAGAGGAATACCAATTGAGGTCATGGCATTGACTGTAACTCCAGATGACTGGAGACATGACATCGTGGAGTATCTGAAATGTCCAAGTGATCCGCATTGCCGCAGGTTCGGCAAAGGGCCATAAGTTATGTGCTCAGGGATGAAGAACTTTTTCGTATTGGCTCTGACGACTTACTCATGAAATGTCTAGGAAAGACTGATCAGATGGTGGTTATGACTGAGGTTCATGAAGGAATATGCGGAGCTAATCAAGCAGGCATCAAGATGAGATGGTTGCTAAGAAGGCATGGGTATTATTGGCCAACCATCTTGAAGGATTGCATTGATTATGCCAAAGGATGCCAAGGTTGTCAAATGCATGGTCCGGTTCAGCATGTTCCGGCAGGGCCCATGAATCCTATTGTGAAGCCTTGGCCTTTTAAGGGTTGGGCGATGGATGTGATTGGCCAGATCCACCCGAAATCATCTAAAGGTCACAAGTTCATTTTAGTGGCCACAGACTTCTTTACAAAATGGGTAGAGGCCGTACCACTCAAGCAAGTTACCCAAGCTGAGGTGATAGAGTTTATTGAGAAAACTATCATCCATCGATTCGGGAATTACCAGAGTCTATCATGACTGACCGAGGAACGGCTTTTGTGGGAGAAGCTGTCAAGGCAGCCGCAAAAAATTGGGGAGTTAGGATGGTTCAGTCCACCCCATACAATCCTCAATCAAATGGTCAAGCTGAGGCCAGCAACAAAGTGATTAAAGGTATTTTGGAAAAAATGATTGAGAAAAATCCTAAAGAATGGTACTCTCTCCTCTCCAACACCCTTTGGGCTTACAGGACCTCTAAAAGGTCTGGCACGGGGACGACACCATTCGCACTCACATACGGCCATGACCCCGTCTTACCTCTCGAGATTTTTGTAAAATCTTTAAGGGTGGCTCGCCACGCTGAGTGGAGTAAGGACGAGTATAACCAGGCGATGGCTCAAGAGCTAGATGATCTCGACGAAGTCCGACTTGAGGCTTTGGATAAATTAAAGGCCCAAAAAGAAAAGGTGGCCAGGGCGTATGATAAGAAGACTAAAGCCAAGAGTTTCGGGGTTGGAGATTTAGTATGGAAAACCATTCTCCCATTAGGAACGAAAGATCGTAGTTTTGGTAAATGGTCTCCAACCTGGGAGGGACCTTTCATCGTCAACCAAGTTTTAGGAAAATGAGCATATAGGCTGAGTTATGAGAGTGGTCGTCTCCATGATTCACCCATTAATGGCCGTTTTTTGAAAAAATACTACCCAACGGCTTGGGAAATGGCGGAGAAATAGTTCGCCGCAAAGAAACATCTCATAATAAAACAATGATTTTTTATTGGAAGATTGGGCTTCATAGGGGGATCCCTTCCAAAAGATATATATATAAGTAGGCAAAGGTTTACTACAAAATAGGGCCAGGTAATGGCCTAAGGTTTAAACATTGAAGCTAGTTCTACTACATATGGTGACCGCAGGAAAAGGAACTAGCTAAGTACAAAATGGTCCATCCAATAGCCAAATATGAACCTAAGCATCAGGGAAAAGGGTGCGAAGGGCAGTTTTGAAGCTCTTCATTGCAGGATCTCCGATCGACAAGGTAGACTGGAGGGTCAGCTTATTCTCTCGGTACGCTTCCACGGCTGCCGCATCCTGTCGAAGTTGAGCCTCGAGAGGCTTATTGCTCCGAACAATCTCGGAGACTTTGGCAATAATGGCGGCCTTTTTCTCTTGAAGCTGCCTCACCTGCTCATCAATATCCGCGGTCTCCTGTTGCATCTGGCGAGCAATCTCAATCTCCTTCCTCATGGTTGCATTACGTGAGGAAATCCGCTGCTCCAGGTCTTGGCCTACACTTTGCTCCTCCAGGAGAGAACGGCGACGGGGGACAAACTTCTCCACCCGACCAAAGAGATATGTGATCATAGCAGCTGAGCATGGGTCTAAAAAGAAGCCGGAGTTCGCCAAGGTCTCAATGGCAGTCTTGAGCTTGTCCCTCTCATCCTTGTCCTCTAGGGACATGAGATCCCTATCTCTGTATGACCGAAGTAGGGCCTCCGCCCCTGAATTTGGTAGGGCCCCGGTCGTAGTGGAAGAAGTGGCAAGGCGAGTAGAAGCCTCCGCCGAAGATATAGATGCATCCCACTGATCGAGGAAGTCAAAAATGTCACCAGAGGGCTGCGATGAAAATGAGCATTATATTTTCAAGTAGGGAAAGTGAGTTGCGTATGTATATATGTATGCATTCCTTGTTTTCATACCTGATCACTGATTGAGGTGTCTCTTCGTGAGGGACCATGGCCAAGCTCCCACTATCCACCGCCGATGGATTCATGGTAATCTTGGCGGGAGTAAAGGATGAAGATTCTCCAACCTAGCAAATGGGTATGAGGGCTAAAATAATGGCACATATATTTAAGCATGAAAGTGTCGAGGCTTACCTCGAGTGGTTGTTCAGACGGAGTAGCATCGAGCACCAAGGCAGGAGCTACCGAGGTTAGCATAAAGATGGGCTCAGGTGGTGGACTTCCGTCGGTGGGAAAAATGGGCCGAAATGAGACCTCAGTGGCCGCGGTGTCGGCCGAAGAAAGTTCAGGGCCAGAAATGGGCCGCTGACATGTTTGAACATTGAAAATAAGAAGTTGCGAGCAAATATAGAAGAAATTTTAAAAATAAGAATTTCAATGAACCTGGGAGTTTGGGACGTATGGGAAGTCTTCCTCTGCAGTTTCGGTCACGTGCTCCAGGGCGTGATCCTCGGGCATGGGAATAGTCTCGTGTGACCCTGTTGAAACCTCTTCCAGGTGTCCAATGGAATTGACCTCGGTCGACTAAGTTTGAAAATGTATTAAGCATAAAAGAACTAAAAGGAAATTCAAACGGCTAAGGAGATGAAGCTACCTCATCCTCGCCCACCGAAGTCATGACTTGCACCCTAATTTCTGTCTCTCTAGGTGTGGAAGGTTGAATTTCCTATATTTTTGGGCACACAAGTAAGTTTGAGCCAATAGAATTAATAAATGAAAGTGCGAGAGGTATAAGCTTACCAATGTGACGGGCAGAGTAGTGGCCGATTGCACGACCTCAATCAAATGAGAAGGAGAAGGCGCTCTGCCAGCCTTGGGGAACCTGCAACAAGTTTCGAATTAATAAAAAAAAAAAAAAAAAAAAAAAGGGGTGCACGGCCAAACCTTGAGGTGAAAGGGTGCGCGGAGCTTTCTCAGGCCGAAGAAATGATTGTGGGGACACAATATTTCCGGCGGGGGTGTCTGCTAAAAATTAGGAGGTTTATTTCTCTTAGAGATACCCATTAAAAATTCAGAAGGATGGAAGTGCAAATCTTCAAAAAAGGCAAAAGTAATCGTCGAGAGTGGTTTACCTTGGACGGGGGCGTGGGCCTTTTCTCACCCTGCCCAGGATTAGCATCGGCGGGATTGATGAAGCTCTCTCTCTCAATAATGTCGGCAGGAGGATTTTCCTTCCCGCGGTGTCAGCGTGAGAATTGAAAGGTTAGAAAATAAGAAGATAGCCAAAATTAAAATGAGAAAACGTATGAATATTTTACATTTTGCTTGGGCCTTCTTCTTCTCTTTCTCTTGCTGGTAGGCTAATGAGCATGGGCAATGCCTGAAGATTCTACCTTCAATCTCCGAGCATGGTTGAGAAAACCAATCGGCTGACATCTCTTTCCACCAATGGGTGAAAATATCAGAGTCACCAAATCGGGGATATCTAATCGGAATCCTGAAGGAATTCACCAAGTCTTGGTTGAAATTCGTCAAGGTGGTGACTTCTTTTGCATCCTTGAATTCTGCCCGCCAAGAAGAAAGTAGGTTGACGGAGTCCACGGGTGGAATCGGGAAGCTCTGAATGAAACCAAGTTGATAGCCGGCGGCGGCGGGATAATAAAGTTCACCACCACAATGATAATTGCTACCTTTGTTCACCATTAGGCCGTACGGAAGATCTCAGCTAATGAGGATGCTCGCCCACATATTATGCCTCTCCTCCTTTGTCTCTGCCGTTGGATATGAGGAAAGATCCATGGCTAGATAATCCGGGAAACGGTGATTTAAGCAAATGGAAAGATGCTCAATGGTCCTATCCTGGCACTCATAGAAAAAGCGAAAGCAATCCTCAACATAATGCTTCCGGCGTGGGGCGTTGAGCAAGGTTGGACCCAGAAGAGCTTTATCGTTAGGGCAAACGGTGGCGGGACTTAGTTCCGGGAAATAGAGCTGGAGCCACAATTGAAAAATCCATATAGGGCCAGAAGCATGGTAATCCATGGGTTTAGTAATTACCTCACGGAGCCCTCTATAAAGATAGGCAAGAAAGATTGGGCCCATGGCCACTTGATGGCCATCTGCAAGTACTTCCGCCAAGGCTTGGAATTCCTTAGTAATCCCCGGATCTTGAGCATGCCAAGAACTTGCACAGCCACATCACCAGAAAAGCTACATGCTCAGTGTAGGATACGCCATTGATGGAAGGGGGGTCGTTGGGCTCTCCTCTATGACCACGATACTTTTTCACCCAACTCCCAGAGGGTTTGATCGACTTATGAAAATCTAAGCACACTTTGGCCTCCGGAAGGTTGGCGGCCGAGAAATCGTCTCCATGAGGGCGAAGGCCGGTGATAGCGGCCAAGTCTAGTAAGTTGGGTGTCATCATCCCAAAACGGAGCCTCATGCAATTGGTGGATGAAGACCAAAAGCATAGTGCCGCGATGACAAGAGATCGGTCGCAAGGAAAGGCGCTTCCCGCACATAGGAGCAATGTATCATAGATTCCAATCTTCTTCCAATGCCCTTTTAATTTGGGTTCTAAAACTTTGAACCAACGACACCAATCAAATTTACCTCCCGCCGGGCTTGACTGGTCGGATTTCCCGGCAGCGGATGATACTTTCTTTGGTGGGGCATCTTTACTTGCGGTGGAATCCTTTTTTATGGGGTTTCCCGTTGGCCAACCTTTGAATAGCTTATAGCTCTTCCAAGTAGTTGCCCATGTGAAGTCTGAAAGATAAGTTGGGCCATTTCTCGGCTGCTTAACCCACACCTTTGCCACCTCCTCCGGATAGGTAGAGAAAAATGGGCCGAGAATATATTGGGCGGAATTGGGAAAGGCATTGAGGAAATAGGCGAATACTTGCTTGCCCAAATCTTTGTCCATGGCCACCTTCATATCTTCAAAAAATTGGGCACTGTCACTTGAAATGGATTCCATCCTGCAAATATGAAGTAGAATCGAGTCAAAGGAAAATATAGTGAAGAATGTGAGATTCGAATCAAGAACGCGAAGAACATCATGGCACTATTCATACATTCAAAGTTTCAAGCCAACACGTTTCAAAGCTACAAATTCATCAAAATCATACCAAAATCAACCGAGAATTAGTGCAACATACCTAGAAACTTGCAAATTTCAAGCTTGACGTTGATTTTGGTGGATTTGGTACGTTGATTTTGGTGGATTTGGTGTGTGAAATGATGAATGTGAAAATAAGGAGGATATGGGTTTTGAAGGAAAACCTGCTAAAATCTATGGCTATGGTGGGATTGTTTGGGTATTTGTAATGCCTAGAATTTTTAACAAGGGTCTCCCCAATTTAATTTCAAAGCTTAATCACATGCAAGCCAATTATGAAAGGTCTTGGGTTTCAATTTGCTTACCTCTACACCAATTCCAAGCCAACCAAATCGGGGGGCAATGTTTGGGGCTGTTGAAAATCACAACCAAATTTGATACTTGCGAAGAGGTTGCGGCCGAAATCTTGGAGTTTTTCGTGGCCGGGCTGCACTGGAATTTGCGGTTGGATTTTTATTCTATTGAGGAAAAAGGTCACGGCTTGGTGTTGTTACTTGGAGTTCCAAGATGGAGCATATGGGGGTTTTGTTTAGTTTGGGGCAGATTTGCATGCCTGAATGTGGCTGAAGGCTTCCAAGTATGGTATATATATATATATATATATAATATTAGAATGTGAAAGCAAACGTTGAAACCAAATTCAAAGCCATCATTATATGGTTTGCTTTTTATATATATATATATATATATATATATATATATATATATAATAAGTTGGCTGAAGATGGGAACGTGTAACCATTGGCTGAAGTTGGGGTTTTGTTTAGAAAGTGAATGCGAACGTGTAACCATGGAATTCAACCTTCATCATTGCATGCTTTTATATATATATAATAAGTTGGCTGAAGGAAAGTGGGCTGAAGAAAATATTAGGTGGATAAATGGAAAAGTGGCTGGAGCATTTGGATGGTTTGCCGTGGCTGAAAAGTTCTTTCCTTATGCTATATATATATATATATATATATATAAAGTGAATGAATAAGGGTTGCCAAAGTTTGGAGCGTGGAATTGGTTCGGCCGAAGAGTTTTTGAGTTTTGTCCTATTACATATAGATATATAATAGGAAGAATTCATAGAGGCGGATAAAAGGTGGCCGAGTGTTTTCTCAAGAAAAGGTGGCCGAGTGTTTTCTCAAGAAAAGGTGGCCAAGGTGTTTTCTTTTGCAAAAGAGATTGGGCGTATCTTTGAAGTTGGCTGAACACTACTCTTGCAAAAAAAGTTGGGTAAAGTGATTGGGCATATCATATTGATATATTCATTTATATATATAAATGGGTGGATGCATGCATAAATATAGCCAAAGCTTGGAGTTCTTTGGAATTGAGGTGGCCAAAAAGTGTTTTGCAAAGCAAATTGCAAAGGTGCGGTGGGGCACTGCTGGAATTACTAGGATATCTCGGCGGGATTTTTGTAGAAGCTCGGCGGGATTTTGTAGAAGTTGCGGCCGGAGTTATTTTTTGGAGCAAACACAGTTTTGGAGAATGGCGGCCGGGTATTTGGTTCCTTTGCAAACCGGGCCGGAAGGGTTTTGAGTTGGGAATTAATTGACTTATCATATATATATATATATATATATATATATATAGTGAATGAACGTGTGGAGGTGGGGTAATTCACCTAGGCACCTTGGAAAAATGCGGCCGGGTTCTTGGGCAAAAGTGTGGCGGCCGAGTCTTTTTTGGAATATTAGAATTGATGTGGCGGGAGGGTTTTTTTTGCTTGAGCCCTCCTTATCTTACTTCATGATAGTATAATATGTAAAGGAATGAAGACATGCGGCCAGATTGGAAAGTTTGAGCCTTAGGGTCTTATATATATATATAATAAGTAGTGAAAGCATTCAAAGTTGGGTTGGCCGAAAGCTTCCTTGTCTTTGTCAAAGTAGTGAAAGCATTCAAAGCATTTAATATATATATATATGAGGAACTTGCTTTCCAGGATTTGACCAACAAATGGTTATAGAATAATAGTAATATATTACTTTGGTAATATAATTATTCATGTGGGAGGCATCCACTCATCGTTTGGGCGGAAACTAGTAAGACAGCTATCCATCATGCGGCCGACAAGGTATGGCCATATAAACAAAAATAGAGAACTCCTTTGCCAACGGGTTCTCAACCAAGGCTAGAATTTCCAAATATTTGGAGAATTCATCATGCGGCCGATATCAAATATTTGGAGTTCGCATGCCACTTAATGTTGGTGGGAGTCTTAATCAAATCCAAAGCTCAGCCTACAAGTTCCAGCGAATGTTTTCCTACATGTGGCGGAGTTCAAAGACCAAAAAACATTAACATTGGGAAGATTTCCAAGACATCGGGCAGTTCATTCCTAGAGCTCCGGGAGGCATTAATATCGGGAGGATTTCCAAGGCAGAGTTAGTTGAGTGGCCAAACTCATGAGCTGAGGAGCTCTATAAATAGAACATCAGAATGAAGAGAGAAAGGACCGCCAACTGAACACGCAAAATCTATCTCTTTATCCTGTACTTTTCAATTCATAGTCTAGGATTTTATCTTTCAAGCTTTTCAGATTATCCAAGTTCTTCGTTTTCCTTGTGTAAGCTTTACATTCTTGCAATTTAATTTCAATTGTCTTTACATTCGAATTTAATTCAAGTCTTTATCGCTTTAATCTATTTTATCGCATTTACATTCCTGTCATTTCGTTTATCGCACTTACATTTCTGTCATTTCTTCTATTGCATTTACATTCATTACAAATACCACAAAAATCCTAAAAATAATCATACAAAGCTCAATCATCCTTGACCTCAAGGAAGAAAAAGAACCTAGGCCAAGAGGAGGTTCCTTGCTTGGTCGATTAGTCGTTTGATTAAAAGTCAGAAGCGCAAACACACTCACACGATCTTTCCATCCAAGCCATCAAGTGGTTTAGTGGTGGCACGCCTACGCATCTCAAGAGAAGAAGGACCAAAAACTCCTTCCATCGGCCTACCCCGGCCGAAAAGAGGGAAACAGATGCATGTCCCAATAATTGTATGTTATTTAGAAATGAGGATGAGAAACTTGAATCATGTGTTATTTGTCGCGAATCCAGATATAAAAAAGTTGATGGGCAGCCTACAAATGCTGTGAATGGGAATAGAAAAATACCTGCAAAACAAGTAAGATACTTTCCATTGAAGCCAAGATTGCAAAGACTTTTTATGTCATCAAAAACTGCTTCGCATATGAGATGGCATGCAGAAGAGCGACGTCCTGATGATGGTGTGCTAAGGCACCCTGCTGACTCACCTGCATGGAAAGAATTTGATGCAAAGAATCCAGATTTTTCTAGTGAAGTTCGTAATGTTAGGCTTGGTTTATCATCAGATGGTTTCAGTCCATTTAGAACAATGGGCATACCTCATAGTACATGGCCTGTTATTCTCATGCCTTATAATTTGCCACCATGGATGAGCATGAAGCAACCTTTCTATATTTTGTCTGTGCTTATAGATGGCCCGAATGCACCTGGTAATAAGATTGATGTATATATGCCACCAATGATTGACGAGTTAAAGGAATTATGGCATGAAGGTGTAGATACTTATGATGCTTCCAAGAATCAGATGTTTAAACTACGTGCTGCATTACTCTGGACAATCATGACTTTCCAGCATATGCAAATTTGTCGGGTCGGAGCACTAAAGGTGCGAAAGCATGTCCTTGTTGCAATAAGGACACTAGATCTGTTTGGTTGACTAATGGAAGAAAGTATTGTTACATGGGTCACCGACGATTTTTACCTACAAGTCATAGGTTTCAAAAAGATAGAGTGTCCTTTGATGGCACACGAGAATGGGGACATGCACCATTGAAACTTTCTGGGTTTGATGTTAAAAGACAATTGCAAGGAGTACTGACTGAGTACAAGAAAGAAGACATCAGAAAAAGGAAAAGACAAGAAGTTGAGAAGAATAATGATGAATCCTCCTGGAAGAAAAGAAGTATTTTTTTCGAGTTACCATATTGGGAGCATAATTTGATTCGTCATAATCTCGATGTCATGCACATTGAGAAGAATTGTTCTGAAAATATACTATGGACAGTGTTGGGTGTTGCTAAAAAAACCAAGGATAACTTACAGGCTAGACGTGATTTACAAGAATGGGGAATAAGGCAACCATTACACCCACAAGAACGTGGTTCTAATAAGGCATACTTACCTCCTGCATGTTTTACTATGAATAGGGAAAATAAAGATGTGTTCCTAAAAGTAATGAAGGAAGTAAAGGTACCAGATGGTTATTCTTCCAATATTTCTCGACGTGTACAGCTAAAGGAACGTACTATTTTTGGTCTTAAGAGCCGCGATCATCATATACTAATGCAACAATTACTTCCTATAGCAGCACGTAGAGCTTTGCCAACGCATGTTGTTGAAGCATTAATTGAGTTCACCAATTTCTTTAGACAACTTTGCTCAAAAGTGAACTTACCATCTAATTTGGAAAAAATTCAAGATCGAATTGTGCATACACTTTGCCGAATGGAGAAGATCTTTCCAATGTCCTTCTTCGGTGTAATGGAGCATTTGCCTGTCCATGCTGGCTGAGGAAGCATTGACTGCGGAGCTGTCCAATTTTGATGGATGTATCCTATTGAGAGGTATGTAAACATGAAGCTGTACTTTTTAATTAATTTAATTAGATTTGAAATTAATTACTTTTCTTATAGGTATCTATTAACACTTAAACGTTATGTGCGTAATCGTGCACGTCCTGAGGCCTCAATTGTTAAAGGGTACTTGATGGAAGAATGCATGAATTTTTGTGCACTGTACTTAAATGAAGTGGAAACGAAACTTAATAGACCAGCTCGTAATGATGATGGTGGTAGTGACTTTGGTCGTCCTATAACTAAAGGAGTTAAAATACGTCTTGATGATGTTACATGGACACAAGCACATAGATATGTGCTAATCAACACAGATGTTGTCACACCATTTCAGAAATAAGTCAAAGTATAGTTATATTTCTTATCTTCAATTCTTCTTAATTCACTTTTTGAATAATAACTTTCATGTACACAGCCAACACCTTGAAATACTTGCGCGGGAAATGCCTCGAAGAGCAAATCATTATATTAGAAAAGTCCACAATGAGACCTTTCACATATGGTTTAAAACTTATGTAAGTATTTTAAATTATTACATTTGTACAGTTAATATATAGATATATTAAATCAAAGTTGTTTTCCATTTGACTTCTTATAATGATATTATATAGGTTCAGACACAAATGGAAACCACCAATTCTGTATTCTCTGAAGAAATTATCAATTTGGCTAATGGTCCAGACCAATTTGCACGAAGATTCAAAGGATATGTAATCAATGGCTCCAAATTTCGTACGAAAGAAAGTGAAAAAAATAGAACCACTCAAAATTCTGGGGTTGTTTTGAAAAGCAGACACTATGAGTTATGCAAGTGCTAGGGACAATAATCCTCGCTTAGGTGATGTCATCTTTTATGGTGTGTTGACAGATGTGGTTGAGATCCGATATACCAATGCCATGAAATTTGTTTTGTTCAAGTGTGATTGGGTTAATGGTCTTGGTGGAGTGAAAGAAGATGAGTTTAAATTTATATTAGTCAATTTTAATCATTTGTTATACAGAGATAATGCAATAGGGGATGAGCCTTTCATCTTAGTACAACAGGCAAAGCAAGTTTGTTATGTACAAGACCCAGTGGATCCAGATTGGCATGTTGTTCTTAATATGACTGTTAGAGATCTATTTGATATGTATTCAAAAGATTCTTATCACAGTCCGGCAATGGTGCCTCAAGTTGAGTTATATGCACCCCAGCAATTGGACGAAACTATTTATTTGAATGATGAAGATGTTGGTTGGGTGAGAGGAGTAGATGGAACAACAGTAGACACGAATGTTCAGATAGAAGAAGCTGAGATGGAAGAATGTGACTGATAATGCTTATCAATGCCTTTCTTCAAGTAGTTTATTGACATTGTTTATTGCTGAATTTTTCTAATTATTATAATACATTATTCATCAATAATTCTAGTAGTTACTCTTCTATATAATGCTAGCTCGTCTATATGTATAAATATATATATATATTTAAGATGTAAGAACAACAAACTACATATGGAGTATGCTAGCTCTTACAGGTAATTGGTTTTTTTTTATTTTTTTATTTTTATGTACAGGTAATTGGTTATACATGTCAATTCTTTTAGGAGGAATCATTATGTATATTCATTTTTTTTTTCTTATTGCAACAGATTATGGCCCCCAAGAGAGTAAGAGAACAATCAATGGAGGAATTGATTCCCGCATCTCCTGTGAGAGCTAGAAAGAGTAGGTCACAAGCATGATCATCTCAACTACATGGATCAATTTCGAGTCAACCTCAACTTGTTGCATCTAGGCGGCCTCAACCTACCACATCGAATCAATCTCAACGACAAGCACCATCTGTGTCGGTTCAATCTCAACAACAAGCATCAACTGTGAGACCGACATGGTCTCAATTAGAGACACAACAATGTCACCCCAATTTGTCTACTCCTAGTCATGAGGACGAGCCTTTGATAACGCCATCAGATGAAACAGGTTATTAGGGCCAAACAACCATTATTTTTTGCTTTATTTGGTGATTTATTTCATCATTAAAATCATATTGAATATTTTACTCTAGGTGAAATTGAGCCTACCATGAATGGTCGGGGTGCTGCTTGTTCTGTTTTGCTGAGTGGGGGACTGGAACAAAATTGCATATTGATTTTGATACTAAATGGAAATGGAAGCCAATAAAAGAAAATGCACAAAAGTTTAGTACACAATTGGGAGTTATAGCACAAAATGCTCGAAAGGTCCCTCTGACAAAAGTTTCATGGAGTGGTATGCCTAATCATATATTAGATGACATTTGGAAAGATGTGCAGGTAAACAACAAAACACTAATTTCAAACATACTAGTATTATTATTATTTTTTGGTGAAATGCTAGTATTTTTTTTTTATAATGGTTACTATCTATTACTTGTAGGATAACACGGATGTCCATGACCCATATAGACCTCATTGCTTAAAGGTAGTTGGTAACAGATGGAGAGATTGGAAATGTCGGCTTAAGAAAGAATGGTATGACAAATATGAGACCAATGAAGAGCGTTTAGCCATCACTCCTCCTCAAGTCCCTACAGACCAATGGAAGATCCTTGTAAAGTATTGGGGTCTACCTGATGTTAAGGTACATAGACATAAGATACAATTACTGAGTTTATAGTAGTAATGAATGTTGACCGAATTAATCATATTGTAGGAATGTTCTGAAGCAAATAAGGCTAATCGTGCACTAGGAAGTGCCCCTCATAGGACCGGTCGTACTTCTTTTGCCCAAGTGAAAAATAAGGTAAGAGTACCAATTTTTTTTTTTTTATAGCATGCAGTGGTTCCAGATTTTAAATTCATTATCCATTTATTTGTGAGTATAATCTGGTTATCTAGGAAAACAATCTATGGCCAAACTTGACAGCGTTATTATAAAGAAATTTTTTATTGCTAACACGGTTAAATTTCCTTTGTTATTAAGATGGAAGAGAAAGGAGAGAAAACAGATCAGTTGAGCTTGTTTATGCAGACACGAAAAAAAAAAAAAAGAATGACGATGAGGAAGTTTTTGACCATGAGAGTGCAAATATTATTGTAAGTATGATGTAGTTTTTTTTTTCTTCTAAAAGAATATGTGGAATACTGACCCAAAAAAGGAAAAAAAAAAACGAATACGTGGGGCATATGTTGTATATTTTGACTAAGTTCAATATTGCATTATGATTTTATAGAATCAATTCAATCAGTACTTGGAAGAAAGGGAGGAGCATGAACAAGACGAGGATTATAGAGAGGAGGTGTTTACTAAAGTTATGGGACCTGATGGACATGGACGTGTTCGTATGTATGGGACAGGTATTACTCCATCTCAAGTGTTTGGTCAAAGTTCAAGAGTTTCTGACATTAATGAGAATAGCATACGAGAGGAGCTAGAGAGACAATACCAATCCCAAATAGATGATCTTAAGTCTCATTATGAATCTAAACTTGGAGATCTCCAATCCAAGTATGAGGATCTGAGTTCTCAAATCCATCTCATGAAAGCTCATGTTGGTTTCCAAGTTAACCCAACTGAAAGCGGAAGTGGACAGGTATAATATGTTTTAGTGTAACTTTGATCTTTTTTTACTTTATTATAAAGAATAAATTACAGTGAAGAGTTAATTAATACTGATTTCCATCTAACTTTTTGTGTGTATAAATATATATATATATAAATTGGTGAGTTACAGATACCAGATGCATCAAGCCTGCACCAACGAAGACTTAGTGTGAGTAGTGAACAACAACATCAATTTGACCAAGAAGCATAAAAGCATGAAGCAATTGTTTTCATCAAAGGTACGTTCACAAATATTTACGACTCAAGAAAAATTGTAATTTTTTAAAATAATTTATTAATGGTTTTTAAATTTCTTTTTTTCAGGTTTGGGTGAAGGATCGAAGACAATCATAATTCTCTTAGTATATTCTTGTGAACTTTGTTTGGGCATTTGAAACCAAAAATATGTTTATTCACTTAAGAGACAATGTTGTTTGTCCGTTGACTTTAAATTATTCTTTCCGCGATTGTTACTTATGTTTAGTTAATATATCAAATATAACAGTGATACATGGATGATTTTTTTATTATATTAATGTTAGTAATTACTAAAAGTACTTGAATATATCAAAATACACTATGTTATTTTAGTTTTGGTGAGTGTATTACTCTTATTGTGAATATTAAAAACAAATAACGTAAATTTTGTTTTTGTTGGATACGTATTTGTATTTACGACACTCAATAGCCGTCGTTATTACTATTTACGACGGGTTCAAAGTGTCATAAAAATTATTTTTAAATCCAACGAAGAAACGGTTGCGACGCTATGCTTACCGTAGTAATTGGTTTTCACGACGGGTAAAACCGTGGTAATAAGCATCAAAACCTTTTGCGACACCAGTTGGTTGCGACGCGTGAACAAGCGTCGCAAGACCATCGTAAAAAGGCATTTGCGACGTATGGTTGACCTTTCACAACGGGTTTCTAGCGTCGCATCTAGCCTGTTTTTTTGTAGTGTGTCGTGGTGTACCCTTTGAATTATTAATAGTAGAATTACCTATTTTAACTTGTAGTGAAAGTTTTATTACTTGTCAAAGGAGTAATTTTTGCATATCTCACAATTTGTGTAAGATCTCTATTATTGAACATGCGGCCTCAACACACATGCAATGTCATCAATTTAACAATGTTGATGTGTCAAGTATAATATAAAGTACCAATATTAATGTCACAAAAAAATTGCATAAAAGACCAAAAGACGATAATTTGATTTCACTTTGTGATAAAAACAAAAAACAAAACAAAATAAAATAGTTGGCGGACAACACGATTGTAGACAGTAACTTGGAGCCATCGTCAGTAACTCCATCTTTCAGTTGTTCACTTGGTAATTCATGTAGATAGAGAATCATCTTCCTCTTCCAAAAAATATCAGACATCGTAGAGAAAACATCAAAACCTAAAGGCATCTCATGCTACTCCACAGAGATTGACCTCAGTAGGTTCTCCAGAGCTATAGTGTGATCTTTTTAATTGACCATCTGTTTGAGGATTGAATATTGGACATATATATTAAGGCCCATTCTTGCAGAAGTGAAGAAGAGACATTAAATTGAACAATAATTAGTACCAATCAGATTGACATTAGAACTTTCTCAACAACCAAAAACTTCCATTATAAATACAGTATATATATGAACTAGTATAGATAGATAGACATGTCTAACATAAGATTTAGCTAGGCCTATGTAGCATTTGATGAAATCTGACTCACGACTCACGAGGCACACCCACCTGCATGCATACAATACTTTTGGGGTATAAGCCATTCAAAAATAGAAACGATGAGATGTCAAATACATGCTTCCACAAAAACTAGGCAAAACATTACGCATTCATGTATGCTCACATTATATGGAGCTTATCCAACATGTACAAAAACATACTGTGATGTCTACTATTATTTCAAAAATAAAAAGTACGTGAGTTAAAGAGAAAACTTGCCAATGGTTAGCTGTGTGTACTTCTACCGGTGCTAGGTTTTCCTCTTCAAATCTCCAACAATGTGTATACTCCAACAAATATAAGTCTTAAGTAATAATAAGTCCAACATTCACAGCATAAATATAATAAGTTTTCACATAACATAATTAATAATACAAACCAATTTGTCTCAAAATCATAACTTAATAATAAAACCAACAATAAAATAATACAAACCAATAGTCTCGAAATCATAACTTAATAAATAATAATGTCTTAATCATTATAATATTAAGTTGGGTGTTGTGGAAGAAAAAATATTATAATGATTAAGACATTATAGTTCATCAAGATATGAAATATTTTGATCCATGAAGTTGGCAGAAGAAGAGGTGGAAGTCTTATCTAAGGTGAGAGGTTGAAATTGGGAGGAAGAAGTTGAGCCCCACGGTAAAGAAGTGAAGAAGAGATGAGAGAAAGTTTTTGTTGTATGTGAGGTAAGTTGAAAGTGTTGAAATCGGAACGGAATGGGAGTTTAAATAGGCATATGAGTAATTAATAAACCAACCGCACTCATACTGAAATGGAATGTGGACAAACTATGCACAAGACATTATTATTAAGCATGGGGCCATGGGCCCTGTAGATCTGATTTTCTTGCAGCAAATCAAAAAAAGAAGGGGACCCACTACCCCCACTCTCCCGCACTCGTGTCTGCTTTGCTTCCCCTTTACTCTCCATTCCCTATCTCGGAATTGAATCCAAAACTCACCATTTAACTTTAGCTCATTTGCAAAATTATTACTTTTTTCAAAGCTTCGTTGTCTTGAGACCTAAAAGATTTCAGTTGAGATAAAGACGACGACTTGCCTATAGATGATTCCTTGATTCAAAATGATGCATCTTTGACCACCAAACAACATAATCAAAAGTGATATCAAATTCCTAGTTATTGTAGATGCAGTGCCAACATTGACGTATGACCTCCAATGTGAATACACATATACCACACTCCCGTTCCGAATGTCATCTTTAAGTTCTTCAAGTGCATGTTGTACATAGCAGATCTGTCTACGGAACCGGTGCGGGCTATAAGGTGGAATGACCTGGTAGTTATCCTATCATAGACAAATGTATTATGAACGAAGGCATATCAAATAAGTGAAGTCTTCCTTGGGAATATGATTTTCATCAGTAAGTCGTTTACATTCTGAAAACACTCTTCATATGCAGCTCATCTGCACTTTATCACAAGTCCGTAACAAAGCTTGAGCTTCTGAATCTTCAAAATATTTCTCCGAAAGTCCTCTTGAGAACCTTGCCATGATAGGAGTAAACTTCTCAGAAGATGAAGATAAAAAGTGTGTGTCGAAGTATTTGTCCAACCACCCATACACATAATGGAAAGGAAGAACAATTGCACAATCCCCTAAATCATATGCACTAGAAATTTCGTTTAGCTCCTTATAAATGCTAGCCAATACTGGAATTGCTAAGTTGAAGGTACGCACTTGCGTCATTCAACTAGCAACTTTGAAAACCCTAGTCTGATCAAAGTAACATCATCCTTGGGAAATACGAATTTGCATAACCAATAACTAAGGGAAGCAGCCAAGTATGATCTTTCTAGATCTTCATCAATTACACCTAAATCTTCAAAAAAAAACCCTTACTCCCCAATAGTGTGTTTCGATGAAACTACAATAATACCAAATGGATAGAGTCTTCCTTTGGATTTTGTGATTTGTTCCGTATGTTTTTCCTCGAAGGCCTTTTGTATTTGAATGGCTCCTATTACTAGTATCTTATGGAAGCAGTCATCCCTACTCTAGATTTTCCTTTAGCATCCTGTAAATTTTTATGGTATACTAAGAACAAGTAGTGACAAATGTGTGGGATATAAGGCGAGCGTTTTTGGTCTTTTTTGTTGAGACTCTCTACGCTTAGTACAACCTCATCATAAAAGTGACCTATAATAGGAAGACTACTGATTTCATGAAAATCCCAAAGGGAAATAGACATTTCTCCTTGTGATGTATGAAAAGTATTTGTCGCAGGATACCAATACTTACAAAAGGCTCAGATGATTGGAGCATGCCGATCATAGCTAAATAATGAGGTGAATACGACATTATACAGATCGACACTCTTGAGAACTTGAGTGTTTCTACTTAGCACATCTTCAAGCCATTCTGAGTAATACTCGGTAAATGTAGATTCACCAACCGTTGGGAGGAAGAAACTTCAACTCAATGCTCCATTATGGATTTGGTCACTAAGAAGTTTGTTGCCCCTAACGATTCGGTCTATGTATGATGTGAGGACTCAAATTGTAAAACTTTGGAGTGAAGGTTATACTTGTAGACTTGGACTTTTTGAAACTCCTTAGTTGACAAAACACCTCTTGAGACGAAGACGGGGTATGGTGAGAATCGTCTACTTTTGGCACCTCCGAAGCTAGGATGGGCGTGCCTACAAGCAATGTAGTTCCTTCGTCCCAAGCATCACTTTCATCCTCGAGAATGATAACAGTACATTTTTTGAAACATTTGAAGAATGTCATCTTCATAAGATGGATGACATGAAATGAAAATCAGTATCAAACTAATGACTTAATACTTAAAAAGAATGGAGAGGAAACAAGAAAAGTCAAGGGGACGTGCTTGCTTGGGAATCTTGATGAAGATGGAATGCAACAAGAAGTTATTTTCACTCGTCCTCCAATACGTAATTCCTAAGAGCTTGAATGGGATATCACCAAGTTGGAGAGATAGATCAAACCCCAATGGTAAGAAGCCTACGTTCTTCACTCGTCCTCTAGTACGTAATGCCTTAGCGCTTGAACGAGCTATCACCAAGTTGGAGAGATGGATCAAACCTAAGCGATATAGGACGTCTATGTTCTTCACTCGTTCTCCAATACATATAGCCTAAGTACTTGAACAGATTGTCACCAATTCAGAGAGAAGGGTAAGTAGTATAGGACTTCTACGTTCTTCACTCGTCTTCCAATACGTAAAGTCTAAGTGCTTGAGCTGGTTATCACCAAGTCAGAGAGATGGATCAAACCCAAGTAGTATAGGAAGTCTACGCTCTTCACTCGTCCTCCAATATGTAAAGCCTAAGTGCTTGAGTGGGTGATCATCAAGTTGGAAAGATGGATCAAACCCAAGTGGTATAGGACGTCCACGTTCTTCACTGGGCTTCCACTACGTAAAGCCTAAGCGCTTGAGTGGGTTATCACCAGGTTGAAAGAGATGGATCAAACCCAATCGATTTTGACGGTTATGTCCTTCGTTTGTCTTCAAATTACCATAAATATGTATATATCAGTGCCATATAAACAATACAAGAAAAATGTATGTTGGACAAAAGGAAGGGAAAAAGAAAGTTATAAGTTTGTTACTTCTACTGCTGGGTCATATTGTAGTTTGATGGTTGTTCTTCTCAAAATTGATCAGGATGTGTCCCTGTAGCAAAATAAGTGAAACAAAGACATGTCCTTGCACCAGCAAAAAGGAGTAGGACTAGTGGGTGATGCTGAGTTTGATGGGTGCTCTTCTAAAAATTGATCATAATGTATCTCTTAGCAAAATAAGCGAAACAAAGACATGTCCTAGCACCAACAAAGAAAAGCAGTATGACTTTAAAAAAAAAAATACTAAAAGAGCAACAAGTGTACTTACAATTTGATATCCATACAAAAAATATATAATTTTTAAAAGGGAGGAGGAGTTCTTGATGTACTTGTCTTCTTGAGTCATTGTCTGCAAATAAGAAAGAATAGTGGAATTCCACGCTCTTGGCAACAAAAAGAGTTTCAATAAGTGGTTCAAAAAGGGAGTTAAAGCCTAACACTTTAGTTGCACACTTGAAGTGTCATATGCATAGTGTCATATGCATAGCAATTGGTGGAAATATTTGTCAATATTGCCTTGACAATATCTCTAAGCAAAGATTCCTTGCGGTGGTGCCCATTCAAAGATTGGACAAAAGAAAAAAAAATATTGAGATGATAATAATATAGGATTCCCATGAAGGGGCAGATACAAAAAAGAGAAAGCAAAGGAGACGATGCACTTCAGCCACAAGCAGCGCTTCAAGACACATTCAAAGATGGATGCAAGTAACTGTTGTATAATTAGGGCTAACCTTTAGTTTCTTTTATGGTTGAAACTGAGTAATGCCCAAGAATTTTCTTATTTGATAGTAAGACTATTCAAGGCAATAGGAGATTTACGAAATCAAGGCTTCCTTGTTTTGGTTCTAATATTTGTACGGAAAAAAAAAACTCAAGATGACTTCGAAGTACAGACCATATCAAGTATAAAATCTCAATAGTGCCTACCCAATAAGGCTCCCAAACATTAAGGAAAGAAAGAGTTGCATTAATGGGGATTCATTCCAATGGAAAAAAAAAAGGAAAAAAAAGAAAGGAAACCTTCAATGCAAATCAAATTGATATTGCTCGATTGATATCATCAGAAGGTGTTTGAGTCAATTGCAATGACTTTAATGACACACAATCACATTAAAAAAACAAAACATAAAAAAAGGGCGCAAGAAATGTTACTGGATCAATGACTAGATGATCACCATCAATAGTTACTTCAAGGTACACCTCTAACATGTAACAAGCACATATCTACGGCGCATCGTGAAGTAAATGCAGAGAAAGAAATTTTGGTGAATTAAAATCCACTAAGTAAGGAAATAATTAAGGCTTAGTGGATTAAGTTACGGGTCCCACAGTTTGTCCACGTGGCATATGAGTCATCAAAATTGAATTAGTTGTCAAAGGTGACATGTGTCAACATCCGGCGAAGTGCATCAAATGGTTCAAATTGAAGACAAAATTAAAGGGAAGAATCTTCTGTGATTGACTTGATTTAAATAAAATATTAATCAATTCAATCAATTAAAGATAATTTGGTTAAATTGCCAAATTATCAGAATTTGTTTTAAATCAAATCAAAATCCCATAAATCAAGGTCCTAATGAGTGAAAGCCATTGAAAACAAGAACCCTCAGGAGCCTATAAATAAGAGGCCTCAAAACAAAGGAAGGGACCCTTAGATACAACAAGCACTTAGAAGAACCAGAAAGCTCTCTGCATTCTTCACCTCACTTGGAAGAGCCACCAAGCACAACAAATACGTGCCAGTTCCTCCACCCTAGAAAAATCCAACCACAAAACAAGCCTCCTACTACTCGTTCGATCAAGATCAAGCCTCTACGTCCCTTGTATCAAATGTTGGAAATATGCCCTAAAAGCCAATCATATGATGTAATCTTTTAAGGATATTTCATGCATTAGACTTATGTTTAATCCTCTTAAAAGGGCAAGTTTATTGTTTATTAGTAAATGTCTCATTAACAATTACACATGCTTAAACAATAAGTCCAAGGGATGTGAGAAAGAGAGAAAGTAATCTAAGGAAGTTAGATTCAGGAGACCTTTCCTCGATTATCTTCATGCCCTAAATGTTCCTAGTCATAGGATTGTCAAATGGGCACTGACAATCCAGAAAGACTGGTACATGCTATGTCTTCTCAATTGGGAGGATGACTGGTCTCAAGTCATTCATGTGGAGACACTAAGACAAGTATGTAGGTGCTCAATAGAGAATGAGTTCACTGAACGCGATCAAACGAGAGTTTCTTGTATGGAAATTTTACTTATAAGTCAAACAAGAAGCTCCAAGTTGCAATAATGCAAATTAGTCCTTATACCTGAGGCACCATGGTTGTCTTGTGGGAAGGTTGTGAATCTTTGATGATGCTATAAAGACATGTCCTAATCACGGATGTGTTCAAGTATTGTTAGGATTCATAATTGACTCATGGAGACATGTGAGTGTACAACATGAAATCTCTATCCTTCAGTAAAGAAGGAGAATACTCAGAAGATATGATTGAGCAAATTTCTGATCAGAGTATTCGGTATGACCTAGAAGGATGTTCTTGTCATACTAATACAAATCATATAAGACGTGACAATCTCATTAGGGGTTTGACATGCACCATGCCCTAGTAGTGAGATTAAAAGCATTGTAATTGGGAAAGACCGTATTGCATTGTAATTCCAACTGAATAGGTTCTCTGCTTATTCTACTTAGCTTGGATATCCATGACATACTGTTAGGTGTCACTCATGGATGATGGAAGCCCTAAGGACTAATGATCCTAACTAATAGGGATAATTAAAAAGGGGTTTTAATTCACAATCAATTACGAAGAGTTCAAATTGCCCACGACCTTGCTAATTAGAACCTAATGGATCACACATCGTTAAACTTGAGTTATTTGAGAAACCATTATGGAGATGATGAATTGAAGAGATCAATTAAGCTTTGTTAATTGGTTAAGGCAAAATTAATTGTGGAATTAATTTAAACGACACGTGATGTCGGAATAGGCTTCAAACGGGAATTTTGAATTCCGGGCTCATTGGGCTTTATCCTTTTGGACATGGAGATTGGGTTGTATGACAACATAAATTAAATTGAGCCCAAGAGGCCCAATTTCAAGGGATGGACGTTCATATGGGCTTTTGGTTGCTAGAGTCAACTTGTTGACTCAAGAAAAAGATGACTATCATCTTTTTGAAGCCTAAGGGGTCATTAGTGAAAAACAAGAGAGAGAAAGAAAGCTCTAGTCTTCCAAAAACTTTCTCTACATTTTCATACCATCTTAGTGAGGGATCACTAGCATCATCCTCTCACTAAGCTCATCATCTTCTTCTCAAGCTCTAGTTGGTGAAGAGACTTAGTGGTTACCTATTTTTGGTGACTTTTGGAGAACCTCATAAGTTGAAGTTTTGAAGGAGTCATTCAAGCTTCAACAACAAGGTGGAGATTTTGAAGGAGCCATTCAAGCTTCAACGACTTTGGTGGAATTCGATCATAGGGTTGAAAGCACGCACCAAGGGTAACTCCTCCTTCCAATCTTACTAGAAGTATGTTCTAGGAAAGTAGTACAACTATCACTTGGCTTAAAAGATTCATGAGAAAAGTTTTTGTTTTTGAACTCATAGATGCATGCTTAAGCTTTCGTTGCCATGATTTTATTTATCTATGTTGATGTTCAAATGAAACTCATGATTTTCTAAAGGTTTCCTTCATCAAACGCAAATTTTCTTTAAACACTTTGGACATCGAATAAGAGGATTTCATATAGAGACTGTAACCCTAAATTTCATTAATACAAATATTATTTTGTACACGTGTTCTTGTCTCATTTGTACCAAGATTTTTGTGTTTATACCAATAAACGGATTAAAGCCATTAATTGGCCCAAAACCATTTATAAGACCCTGATTTTCCCCATAATTTCCTTGACTCTCATCTCTACATGGATTATCCCAGCCCTGCACAACTAGCACGCTCATTATGATTTTTTGAGTGACTTTAAGAAAGATCTTTCCATCCTTGGAGCAAAAATTATACATCGATCTCTCCCAAAACTAGTGACTTTAAGAAAGATCTTTCAATCCTTATCACTCAAGATTAAGAAACGTAAAGTGGGGTGAGTAGTAAAAATCTAGCACAAAAGAGAAAACCTTAGATTTGAAAATAAACCATAGTCACCACCTGCATCGCACTTGTCACACCAACATCGTAGGTCCTCAACCACCAAGGATTAGCCGGTAACAAGACGTATTAAAGATTTGAACGGAAAATTGGTGAACAAGCCACCTACATAATGTGCTCCCATAATTCAAGCAATGAGCTCAAAATGTAGTTTAAACACATATGCACACCACAACATGTCACCGAGGAAGCACGATGAAAGCGACACCCGAATGAGGAGCAGAGGATGGTGGTTGAGCATTGGTTGTGAGATGCAACAACAAGTGATGGGTGGAGGACACCATAGCAAAGAGGGGATGAGGGGAGTGTAGAAGTGAGAAGTGGAGGATGAAAAACAATGTCAATGGGTGGGGGAGAAAGTGTAGATTTAGGGTTTTTAGATTTGGGCAAAAATTAGGGGAAGATAATTTGAGGGTAATGAGATAAAGGAGAGGGATTCGAAGAAGCAAAAGCCCCACATTTGAGACGTAGCTTAAGGAAAAACACCCATTTTAGGTAGGGAGGAGTCACTACCTCTCAATTTTGGGGTAAATGAATAGGGCTCTCAAGGGTTAAACCCATAAATAGGGCCTAAAACAACAACAAAACTCTACATACTCAAACTGTGGGAAAAAAACTCATTTGACTTTTTAATGGAATGAAGAAGGGTAAATTCGAAATAGCAAAGCTTTGGCTTCTTAGGAGGAGCTACTGCAAAACAAAGAAATAATTTCTAAAAGTTAAATTAAATTGACGAGTCTCAAAATCTCATTCGCTTTGAGCTTCTCTTTAGTTTTAGTTTTAGTTTTGGATTAATTTTAAGAAGCCAAGTTTTACTCATTTGAAAATATATTTTAAAGTATTGTTTAGGGTTTAGAGAGGTGTCAATACCCATAAACAAGTGTCATGAGAAAACTTTTGTTTCAGTCTAATAAAAATGTCATCAAAAAAATAAAAAACATAGAGTTAACTATAATTATACCTATAAACAGGTGTCAAGTTTTGAGAATTGTGATAAGGGTGAACAAAAATGCTCTCTTTTCCACACATTAACTTTTACATAAAGCAAAATTTAAATAAAAACAAAAATGAACACAAAAACAAAATAATAAGTTTATAACTACCCGATTATAGTAAAAGCCGAATTTACATTGTCAATGAGGTATAGCTTAGTTAGTTAAGCTATTCCACCTTCACTTATAGGAGCAGAGATTCAAAAATCGCTAGACACTCAATGAATATTTGTGCAAACCCTCCTCCCCCAATCACAAAGGGTGCAGGAGTCACTACTCAAGAGACCCCGAAGAACCAACGGCTGTACAAGACTTAAGGAGGGAAGAGCCAAGCAATGAGTAAGATCAACAGGGAAGTGGTTTCACAATCCTCGTGCGCAAACCAAAAGACAAAGCAGAAAGATCAAGTAGCCTAAAGAAACCTTTACTGAGATCCGTCAGGCCATGTGCTTGGAAAAATTGTACATGCGAATACAATTTGGATATTATTTCGAGTATCGCCACCTATGAGGAAGCCACAAGAGCGGCAAGATACAAGTAAGCATTGTTCCTTAACATCCATCAGACAACTAACAATTGCAGGAACTTGAGGCGGAAAGTGGAGGCCATGATCAAACAAGGCAATGCTCCCTCCACACACGGCCAATCGTGCACAATTGATGAAACGACCGAAGTTACCTAAACAGAATGTTCTATCAATAGTCCAATTTTTTTCCCAGATTATAACGGTCATTTACAAGAATCCTGACAAGACAAGAAAGACAAGAAGAAATCATGAAAAGAATTTGTAGGATCTATACCCCTGCACAATAGTTATGGCAATGAGAAAAACAAACGTAATTCAGACATAAGAATTTCCAAGGCAACCACTTTCTTGGAGCCCTAACCACTAGAAATGACTTCACACTTACCATGAATAATAGAACATGACAATGAATCCTTCTCAAGAGGACTCTCCACAACTATCTACACATAAGAGAAATGTTCCTAAACAACAAATTCCCAATCATGAACCCCCTCCTCCTGGCACCAGTCTCTTTATTTATTTATTTATTTTAATAGAAACAATTTGTATTCAAAATAAGAAAGGAGCAAAAGAGAGAACAAATAAAAACATACAGAAAGAAAGAAACAAATTTCTTTATGACTTTTAACTAGACTCTTAACTGATTAAATGAATCTCCCTTAACTACCCTTACCCACAAGAAATTTATCATCAAATTTTCTAGGATTTGGCACTGGACTCTGTTTGAGTGTGGTTGAAAAATTCACATCAATTAATTACAACCCATAAGAATGCTTTCAACAATATAATATTGTCATTGGTTTTGAGCCACAACATATTCAAACATTTGGTCCATGCGGCACTCAGCATGCAAAAGGCACAAGTTAGTGGGCTCTGACCACTGTGGTTTTACACAACATTGAAAAACACCCAGACTGATTCATTGAATTTGCTCTCTGAATAGAATAGAATGAGTACTTTGAGTTTACTTTTCTGGAAGGGGCAATGTTTGCATGGCATGGCAGAATTCATTCATATCTATATACCTTATATATATATATATATATGAAAATGGTGTGGGAATTTGCTGAAGATGACTCAAAGGCCATCAATTGGCCTATTGCTATTTATTTAAGTTTTCTATATATATATATATATATATATATATATATATATGCAGACCATGGCTGTGAGAGGAAAAAATGCATTAAAATTTGAAAATGATTCAAAGGCCATCAATTGGCATGTTGTTATCAGTCTAAATTTAAACATGATAAAGAATTTGGCATGTTATAGTGAGTTACCTGTTGATGGAGCTCACACACAGGATTGGCTATGGGGAAGTTGGAGTTGGAGTTGGAGTTGGAGTTGAGCAGATGCAATTGATGAATGGGGCGTAGGAATTCTCTGGGAAGAGAAAAGATGCTAAACAAGGTGAAGGGTTGCAACTTTGAGCCATGGTTTGAGCAACTGTTTGAGCAATCGTTTGAGCTGCCTCCTGCATTCTCTGAATTGCTTGATGTCTCTATTGTACGGAAAAGTTGTTGGATTTCCAACGATGTGGCCGGACTTGGCCTCAAGACTGGTCCTCCAGCGACTTCCACAACATCTTCAACCACGACGTGGTCGAGATTGACAGCCGCATTTCAACCGAGGCCATTTTGGCCTTGTTGATTGTTTGGAACATCCTGTGGCTGAGAGTTTGTAGGAAGTGAACTAGCCATGCGTTCTTGTTGGCCAAATAAATAAAACCATGGGTGGGTGGGTCTAATAATACCAATCATGACATATATATAAATATCCATATATATAAAAAGTGACTCTAATCATGCAAACACTAAAGCTTTGCTGTCACTTTCTCCCATCATCACATAGTTTTATATTAAAAAAGTTTCAACCCTTCACCTTATTTAGCATCTTTTCTCTTCCCAGAGAATTCCTACGCCCCATTCATCAATTGCATCTGCTCAACTCCAACTCCAACTTCCCCATAGCCAATCCTGTGTGAGCTCCTCCATAGCCAGTTAATCCATCAACAGGTAACTCACTATAACATGCCAAATTCTTTATGATATTTAAATTTAGACTGATAACAACAGGCCAATTGATGGCCTTTGAATTATTTTCAGATTTTAATGCATTTTTTCCTCTCACAGCCATGGTCAGCATATATATATATATATATATAGAAAACTTGTATACATATATAGAAAACTTAAATAAATAGCAATAGGCCAATTGATGGCCTTTGAGTCATCTTCAGCAAATTCCCACGCCATTTTCAATATATATATATATATATATATATATATGTATATAGATATGAATGAATTTTGTCATGCTATGCAAACATTGCCCCTTTTAGAAAAGTAAACTCAAAGTACTCATTCTATTCTATTCAGAGAGCAAATTCAATGAATTAGTCTGGGTGTTTTCCAATGTTGTGTAAAACTACAGTGGTCAGAGCCCATTAACTTTTGCCTTTTGCATGCTGAGTGCCGCATGGACCAAATGTTTGAATATGTTGTGGCTCAAAACCAATGACAATATTATATTGTTGAAAGCATTCTTATGGGTTGTAATTAATTGATGTGAATTTTTCAACCACACTAAAAACAGATACGTACCTCAGCAGGCCGTCAAGGGGCAAGCCTTGGCTGATTTCTTGGCCTCTCACCCTTGTGTTGAAATAGAAGATATGGACTTCTTCAAAGTCGACATGATAAGTTTATTCCCATGGCGTCTCTATTTTGACGGATATCGAACATCAAATATGGGGGGAGCAGGTGTCATCATTGAATCCCTCAGGGTTTCCGAACTCGCTATTCGTTTCAATTAGATTTTGATTGCTCCAACAATCAAGCCGAATATGAGGCCTTGATTATTGGGTTGGAGATTTTGAGAGAACTCGGAATAAATAATGTGTCAATCATGGGGGATTCGATGTTAGTTCTGAAACAACTATCCGGTGATTATAAGGTAACCAGCCAAGCATTGCTCGGCTATCACCAGTGGCGGACCCAACATATGCCTACTGTGGGCAGCTGCCCACACTTGAGTGTTTTGTTCACCCATCTAACCAAACACTTTGCCAATAAAAACAAGACACTTGACTAATATTTTGCATGCAAAATCCCCACTCAACACCCTAAATAAGTAAAGCCTTCAAAGTTTTAGCCCAAAACATCTCCTATATTGAAAATATCAAGGCCCAAGACTTAATAAGATGTGGTCCAATATACAAAGCCTTAGATTTTGGCCCAAAATCATATATTAAAAAATTATTGAAATAGATTATGTGTTATAACATATATCGTATTGCCATGAAAACCTAGACTTTATAGGAGTCAGCTATGAAATTGTTTTTTACGCCCCCAGATGAACAAAAGTCTGGGTCCGCCACTGGCTATCACGCCTTGGCCAGCCAACTAATAGAAGGTTTTGATGAAGTGAGACTCGCTCACCTACCAAGGGAGCACAACTCACAGGCCAATGCAATGGCCCAATTGGCCTCTGGAGTTCAGATCTCTGAAAGGCTTTCTGAGGAATTATTCAAAGTTGAAAAACGATCGTTGCCCTCGGTTTTTGAAAGAGGGATACCAATGGAGGTCATGGCATTGACTGTAGCTCTAGATGGTGTTAAGCTCATAATTTCATACATATACGTACCCTATTTACTTACTTCTTTTGCTTAGTTTCTTAGAATTTTGAGTTATTTGCCTCTCTTTGTGTGTTTTGTAGGCCAATAGAGCATGAGAGCATGAGAGGAATACAACTTAAGGCATTTGAAGCAATATGGTGCAAAAACGTGCAAAAACTGGAGATTGAGGTAGACGTTCATTTCAGCGTTATCTTCTTCATCCGAGCTTGGATTGGGCCAATACTTGTGTGGTTGGATCAGAGACATTCTGAACTTCACAATGGACATCTTAAAGTTGTCATTTGATTCAGCCAAGCCCAATTCGTAAGCCCTTGAAGCTGCACATCATGCCTGACATAAGGATGAGCTGATGGATGCTTGGTCATGGTGAGCTAGGCATGAGGTATTGGTTTCTGGATGGATGCTTGGTCATGCTGACATATTGATGAGCTAGGGCTGCTGGTGGAAGTTATTGGTGAATTGCAACAACCATTTCTGATTATCTAATGCAAGTGTGTTAGGTGAAATTTGTGTGGTTGGTGAACTTAATTGTATAATCTGATTCACCTAACCCTTGTGCCTATAAATAGGGAGTCTCTAGAGAGCTTAGAGAGCCAGAGAATTTCATTCCATAATTTACACTTCCATTGTACACAAAGAGAGGGAAAGTTGAGAGTCACAAAGGGAGAGAAGGGAGAAGGCAGAGGCTAGGAGGCTTTGGCCTCCTGGCAGCCATGGAGATGATTCTTTTCCATCTCTAGCATGCTGTCCTTATCTTCTTCTCCTCCCTTTGTCTTTTATTTTCTTCTTGTATTTCCTTTGTTTTACTTTGTTTTTCTGTTATTAGTTGTAATAAACATCTTGCTAGTCTTGTATCATGGTTTGAGTTTATAAAGTTTGATTTCATTCATGAATTCTTCGTCACTATTTTAATGGAGCTGTTTTTGCATCCTTTGATTGATCACCTGAGGTTTTATGCGTTATGCTCTTGTTGGGAAGGTTTGGGGATCATCTTCATTCTGTCCATTAGCAACTTATGTGATTTGGTTTCTAGGTCTCCTAATGTAAACACCATGCTTGGGGTCCTTGTGATGTTCAATACAATTTGATCCAAACACCATGGACTTATTTGTGACCATCTTCATGAGTGAATCAATTTGTTTACTTGCTGCCATAACATGATTAGAACAATTAGGGTGGATTCTAAAACCTCACCATCTTGTCTTAGTTCTTTTCTTTCTTCTTGTTTTCTTTCTTTTGTTTCCATTTCTGTTTTGTGTAGGAAAACTGAATTGGATCATTCAATCACCAATCTCTGTGGAATCGACCTCGCACTTACATATGCTAAACTACCAACGGCTCGTGCACTTGCGAGTATCACAAGTTGAGGATGCAGCTGAATCCATTTTGGTGCAGCTAAATCTACGCAACAAGTTTTTGGCGCCGTTGCCGGGATCGGTAACATTGTTTGATTCTATTTGGTTTTCCTACTTTTTATTATTTTTATTTTTTGTATATAACTAGACAGTTTCATGTTTTAAAGTTAATGAGGTTAATTGATAAGTTGTGTTTGTAGTCCAACGGACAAGGACAATTGCCTGACAAGCAAGAGAACTGGGTTTGAGTCCCAGCTTACACAAGACCAAAGAAAGGGTTCAAGTAGCATGTCGATTATTTCTTGTTTATGGTTTCTTTCACTTGCTCTTAATTAAATATCTTGTTCAAGTTTACATAAACACCATATGACTCTTGGACTGATTAGTGAATGAATGGGTAGATATTGAAGACAAACACCATGTTTAAATTCTACTTGGTTCTTTATTGTTCTTCTTGTTCTTAATGGGTTTGAAATTTGTGTTTAGACTAAACACCATAGCTAAATACTTGTTCTGAATACTTGATTACAACCACACACCGAATGGATAATCATATTTGAGAAAGAACGAACTCCATAAGCTAGTTTGATTTACTTTGATGCTTGTTACTTTGAAGCATGGAATTAGATGTTTGTGGTGAAGTTGAATCCCTAATCTTGATGTTTTAGTTTAGTTTATCATTTTCATTTAAGTTATGGTTTCCTAATCCAACAAATCTGAAATTTTGTTTCAAGTTTCCTTGTCTTTCTTTAAGCATTTCTGAAGTAGCTCAATAAGAAAGAGGGAAAGAGAGGAGACAACCCAATCCATAGAAACATGGAGTATGGAGTAGCGGAGAAGTCGACCTCCAGCTGCTATGGCCAACCACTCTCCAGCTAATCACTTCAAAGGGAGCATTCCGATCATATCTCTTTCATTTGTATAATAATTGCTACTCATGCTTAGTTTTTTCTCATTTTCTGTTTTGCTTTTGTTAGGGCTTTCTTTTCCTTGATGTGGGAGAAACATGATGAGCAGCTGACCCAAATACTCAAAGAAGAACATGTGCTGCCATACTATGTGCATTTCCCTTTCATTGTCTTCAAGGGGAAGTTCTAAACTCTCTTTCTTTTATTTCTTTCATTTCATTCATTTACCCTGGATTTTATGTGCATTGCATGCTTTACATGGATTCAAACATTGAGGACAATGCATCATTTAAGTTTGGGGGTGCTGGAAAGTTTTTTTTAGTTTTTGTGTTTGTGTTTGAAAACGTAGGCTTCTTCATTGCTACAATTCTTTTTTTCTGCTACTGTTTTGAAAGTTTGGTCCGCGCTGTGATCTTCTTTTTTTCATGCTGAATCCAACAACATAAAGAACGTTAAATTTGACCAAGTGGTTTGAAAGTTACATGTCAAAACAGATTAGATGTTGAAATTGAGCAAAACAGCAATTTGAAACCTCACGTTTTTCTTTTTCTGTTTCTTTTTTCTTTGAGTCATTTTCAGTTTTCCTTCCCACACCAATGAAAAATCTTGAGTCTAACTTCTAATATGGCTCTTAGGAATTTGATAAGCATTGTGTTAGGTCTGAATCTTATTCTTTTGCTAGCTAAGTCTCACATAATTATGCTTGAGCTTTCTATGCACTTTAGCCATGATTATACAACTCTTGCATGTCTTACCCAATTGTATGCATTTTTGCTTGTGTGATTCACTGGAATGTTAAGTTATAACTAAGATATGATTTAGGCCATCTTTGTTAAGTCTCTTTCTTTTTCCTCCATCAAGCAGGCATCAAGAAGAGATGGTTGCTAAGGAGGCATGGGTATTATTGGCCAACCATCCTGAAGGATTGCATTGATTGCGCCAAAGGATGCCAAGGTTGTCAAAGGCATGGTCCGGTTCAGCATGTTTCGGCCGGACCCATGAATCCTATTGTGAAGGCTTGGCCTTTCAAGGGTTGGGCGATGGATGTGATTGGCCAGATCCACCCGAAATCATCTAAGGGTCACAAGTTTATTTTAGTGGCCACAGACTTCTTTACGAAATGGGTAGAGACCGTAACACTCAAGCAAGTTACCCAAGCTGAAGTGATAGAGTTTATTGAGAAGTCTATCATCCATCGATTCGGATTACCAGAGTCTATCATGACTGATCGAGGAATGGCTTTTGTGGGAGAAGCTGTCAAAGCAGCCGCAAAAAATTGGGGAGTTAGGATGGTTCAGTCAACCCCATACAATCCTCAGTCAAACGGTCAAGCTGAGGCCAACAACAAAGTAATAAAAGGGATTTTGGAAAAAATGATTGAGAAAAATCCTAAAGAATGGCATTCTCTTCTCTCCAATACCTTTTGGGCATATTGGACCCCTAAAAGGTCCGGCACAGGGACGACACCATTCGCACTCACATACGGCCATGACGCCGTCTTACCTCTCGAGATTTCTGTAAAATCTTTAAGGGTGGCTCGCCACGCTGAATGGAGTGAGGATGAGTATAATCAGGCGATGGCTCAAGAGTTAGATGATCTCGATGAAGTCCGACTTGAGGCTTTGGATAAATTAAAGGCCCAAAAAGAAAAGGTGGCCAGGGCGTATGATAAGAAAACTAAGGCCAAAAGTTTCGGAGTTGGAGATTTAGTATGGAAAACTATTCTCCCATTGGGAACGAGAGATCGTAGTTTTGGTAAATGGTCTCCAACCTGGGAAGGACCTTTCCTCATCAACCAAATTTTAGGAAAAGGAGCATATAGGTTGGGTTGTGAGAATGGTCGTCTCCATGATTCACCCATCAATGACCGTTTTTTGAAAAAATATTACCCTACTTCTTGGGAGATGATGGGGACATGATCCGTCATGGTCATGTTAAGGACGAGAAAATGTGTATGACAAATGAAAAGATTTTCCAAGAAACATCATATACAAAATAGAGTCATCACACGTTAGGCCGAACGACGGTCAAAGAGTTCTTTCAAGATTGAAAGGTAGTGCCTCCCTAGAATCTAACTCAATTCAAGATAAAAACATGCCAGAGATTGGCATAAATCCATGAAGACCAACATCTAATTCCTGACTTTCGATTCCTTTCCCCTTTTGTCAACTAAAGGCTAAGAAATCGAGGGGCAATGTTTGAGTGTGGTTGAAAAATTCACATCAATTAATTACAACCCATAAGAATGCTTTCAACAATATAATATTGTCATTGGTTTTGAGCTACAACATATTCAAACATTTGGTCCATGCGGCACTCAGCATGCAAAAGGCACAAGTTAGTGGGCTCTGACCACTGTGGTTTTACACAACATTGGAAAACACCCAGACTGATTCATTGAATTTGCTCTCCGAATAGAATAGAATGAGTACTTTGAGTTTACTTTTCTGGAAGGGGCAATGTTTGCATGGCATGACATGGCAGAATTCATTCATATCTATATACCATATATATATATATATATATATATATATATATATATGAAAATGGCGTGGGAATTTGCTGAAGATGACTCAAAGGCCATCAATTGGCCTATTGCTATTTATTTAAGTTTTTTATATATATATATATATATATATATATATATATATATATATATGCAGACCATGGCTGTGAGAGGAAAAAATGCATTAAAATTTGAAAATGATTCAAAGGCCATCAATTGGCCTGTTGTTATCAGTCTAAATTTAAACATGATAAAGAATTTGGCATGTTATAGTGAGTTACCTGTTGATGGAGCTCACACACAGGATTGACTATGGGGAAGTTGGAGTTGGAGTTGGAGTTGAGCAGATGCAATTGATGAATGGGGCGTAGGAATTCTCTGAGAAGAAAAAAGATGCTAAACAAGGTGAAGGGTTGCAACTTTTTTAATATAAAACTATGTGATGATGGGAGAAAGTGACAGCAAAGCTTTAGTGTTTGCATGATTAGAGTCACTTTTTATATATAGAAGTATATATATATATATGTCATGATTGGTATTATTAAACCCACCCACTCACGGCTTGAATTAGTTGGCCAACAGAAACTATCTTATGTATGTGGAAAAATCCTCCATCGAGCCAAAGATCCGCTGTCGAGCGGAAAAATCCTCCATCAAGCCAAAAATCCTCGGTTCGAACTAAAAGATCCACGGTCTAACTACAAGATCCGCAGTTGGATGGAAAAATCCTCGGTTGGATGGAAAGATCTGTTGGAGGAAGTTGGCTCAACTAAAAGATACAAGGAATTGAAGAAAAGCAACCGGCCATCTAGTTTCTGTTGTGCTATTTTTTCTACATGTTTTTAACCTCTCTCTTTGGGTTCCTTGGGTGTTTTTCCATGCAGGGCTTTTGTTTTAAGTTGCTTTTGATTGGCCAAGGAGAGAACAACCTGCAGGAAACATGGAAGCTTAATTTGAGGATTTGTTTCAAGATGTTCTCATCTTTGGTCGAAGATATAGCTAAACTAAGATAGAGGCAAGAGTGCAGCTGTGAGAGAGAGGCGAAGTAGCTGGAAACTAGTGAGTTCATTGAAACTAAGATAGATGCCTTTATTTCCCCAAGCATCTTCATTGAAACTACCATAACTGAAGCCACTAATCAAGTAATTATGAAATAAAAATCCCTCGAAATTATTTGGTTCAGAATTAAGGAGGGAATGGTCACTACTCAAGAGACCCCCAAGGGCATGGTCAAAGTCACCACAAGAACCGACGGCCGTACAAGACTTAAGGAGGGAACAGCCAAGCAATGAGTAAGATCAACAGGGAAGTGGTTTCACAATCCTCATGTGCAAACCAGAAGACAAAGCAGAAAGATCAAGCAGCCTAAAGAAACCTTTACTGAGATCCGTCGGACCATGTGCGTGGCAAAATTGTACATGCGAATACAATTTGGATATTATTTTGAGTATCGCCACCTATGAGGAAGCCACAAGAGCGGCAAGATACAAGCAAGCATTGTTCCTTAACATCCACCAGACAACTAACAAGTGCAGGAACTTGAGGAGGAAAGTGGAAGCCATGATCAAACAAGGCAATGCTCCCTCCGCACACGACCAATCGTGCACAATTGATGAAACGACCGAAGTTACCTAAACAGAATGTTCTATCAATAGTCCAATTTTTTTCCCAGATTAGAACTGTCATTTACAAGAATCCTGGCCCGGATGACAAAATGAAAGCTCAGAGAAGAACAAGACAAGAAAGACAACAAGAAATCATGAAAAGAATTTGTAGGATCTATACCCCTGCACAATAGTTATGGCAATGAGAAAAACAAACGTAATTCAGACATAAGGATGTAGAATGCATCCACCTCTTAAACCGTGAGCCATTGGTAGTCACACTTGCACATGTAAAGTTTTTGGGACAGCTGCGGAAATAAAGGGTTAAAGGTATAGAATATTAAATCAAGCCAAGCAAATTGATCAGCTTTGGCGAGAAGGAAGCGAATCCCATGGAGTCACTCTACCGGTTATTTGGGTTGATAAGGCAATAGTGGACTTCACACTGGTAGACTCTCTTTCCCCTTATAACTTTTAGCAGAGCTCAAACTGGAAGAAGCCCTGTGTGCAAATAACTTCAATAGGAAAATAAAGGGTACATCAAATGGAAGGGATTCCTTCGACCTTGCACCAGGTCATCATGAGTGGTTTTACAGGTACGGACAAGAAACCATTGACATCAAAGGAGACCCATGTACATCAACACTATGGCTAAGCTGGACCTTGAAAGTTGAGTTGGCTTTTAACTTTGGTTTGAGCCTCCTAGTAATGGTCTCTCAATTTTGCAGGGTGATAAGGCTGGCTGGTCTCAGCCTCAAATAATAGTTACTTAGTTGTTTTAGCTTTTGCATCCATGTAACTGAAAAACGGAGATGCACAATGCCACAGTATTGTGACCAGCCAGTACCAAACAGCCGGAAAATCAAGGTGAACCTTCAAAACAACTAGAAGGGGACCCACCTAAATGGTTCAGGCACGAGCCTAATCAAAATCCCCACTTTCGAACCACTAGTGGAAAAGAATCTGTATCCATTTAAGCCGGAAAGCGCAGATGTGCAGCTATCAGAAGAAGAAAATAGGCAGCTGATGGAGTTTCTAAAGAACAACAAAGATATCTTCACGTGGCCATACATAGACATGTTAGATATTCATTCGAGGATAGCATGCCACATTTTAGACCTCTGAGACAAAGAAGGATAGCCATGAGAGAAGAATTTCCAAGGCAACCACTTTCTTGGAGCCCTAACCACTAGAAATGACTTCACACTTACCATGAATAATAGAACATGACAATGAATCCTTCTCAAGAGGACTCTCCACAACTATCGAGAAATGTTCCTAAACAACAAATTCCCAATCATGAACCCCCTCCTCCCGGCACCAATTTCTTTATTTATTTATTTATTTTAATAGAAACAATTTGTATTCAAAATAAGAAAGGAGCAAAAGAGAGAACAAATAAAAACATACAGAAACAAAGAAACAAATTTCTTTATGACTTTAACTAGACTCTAACTGATTAAATGAATCTCCCTTAACTACCCTTACCCACAAGAAATTTATCATCAAATTTTCTAGGATTTGGCACTAGACTCCAACTATTCAAATCAGCACTGATACCTTAACGGCAGAAATGGAAAAATGAAAAAAAAACAAAAAAGATGAAAAAAAAAATTCTGCTATAAAAACAAACCAAAGCCATCTCAACCGCATAGGTCCCCACTCATAAACATCAGAAAAAGAAAGGGGGAGGGAGAGAGAGAGAAGCAATTCTGGAGTTCAGTTAGAAGACTAGTTTCTCTACAACAGAAAAGTCATCCGTAATCAAAGAACAAAAGTTTTGGAAACATATACAATAAAATCCTGCCTTTATTTCCCCAAGCATCTTCATTGAAACGACCATAAATGAAGCCACTAATCAAGTAATTATGAAATAAAAATCCCTCAAAATTATTTGGTTCAGAATTAAGAGGATCACCGCACAACAGAACTAGTGAAGTAAAAGTTAGTTTACCAAAAAAAAAAAGTGAAAAAAAATTATAATTCTTGATACTGTAAGGCAGGGATAATGTAGAAAGGCCACTAAACTATTTCAAACATGTGAATCTCCATGATAATTGAAACAAACCGTTAGAAGAGAAGAAAGAGAAATGAAGTTGTAAATTGAAATCGCACCTGGAGACAGAAATTGAGGTTGAGAAGAAAGCTTCAGGGACAATTCAATCGATGAGACCAGTCATATTATTCTCTTAGCAGGTTAGAAACTAGAAAGCTTGTCAGCCATTGGACTTGGTTGGAGAAATTGTATTTGAGAAAAGTTAGGGGTTGTATTTAATTATGATTTAAATTTTTTTAAAGAAATTTAAAAGTTTAGGAGTATTTAATTATGATTTTATAGAAATCTATAAAATGAGTTCTTCTTCGATACATTATTGTATTGATACATCAAATTTTAAAATTATCTTTGAAATATGAAGTGCAACCGGTCCTGAAATTATCTTTGAAATAAAAGTAATAATATTTTTTTTTAATTATACTCAAAGGCAAGACTCAAAGTCATCTTCAACCTCCACAAGAGCTCGAGCGCATTCTTCTTCAACCACCATAAGACCTCAAGCACATTCATCTTGCGGCTTATCCAACCTCAATTCTTGACTATAACGTTTCATTTAAATTTTAGACTCTTGGCTTTTGCATATGGTGATTATTTGCTAGTAAAAGAAAGGTGTTTTTTTTTTTTATGGTCGGGCTTTGGACTCATCTTGTTTCTGCATATAGGTTGAGTCAAACAACGATTCAGTTAGGCTATTGTATTTTGGAGGGGACAAGTCGAGGGATATACTTATGCACCGGTTTGTGGGCTTTAGTGGGCTTGAATCTCCTTAAGGAGAGTGAGATTTTCGCGCCTCCCTCCAATTATCTACGTGCTTCTTGGAAGAAAATATTACTAATTTTTTTTTGTAATGTCCCTAATAGATTGAATTAGCGATGTAGTTTCTTGGTTTTTTCATAGTTCAAATTGCATACTGCTGATTAGAACTTAATGGATCACACATATAAGTTTGAGATATCTAAACAAGAATTGATTAGTTAATAAAGATTAATTAATTATTGAATGTAAGAGTTTCATTGGTTCTTAAAATTAGATTTGGGGTTCTATGCCCACTGGGTTTGGACCCATTGGTCTTGTAACTTAGGTTTTGGATGACAAATTAAACCACAAGGCCGAAGAGGCCCAATAAAACACATGGTAATTGAAGTGTAGACCTAAAATAATTTGATTGAGGTGTTGCTTCAAGAGGTAAAATCATATTTCTTTTTCTCTAGTTATAGAATTGAGTTTTGTAAAAAATCAACACATAGGTCATAAAATACTTAATTAGAGGTTTGTTTTTAAGCTAAACTTTGTTTTAATTTGCGTATGTTGCTAAGATTAGTGTAATATTGAGTTTGATGCTTAAGTGAACATTGAAATTGAGCACATTTCCTTCAATGGCAATAATGTTTGTTGCAAATTGTGTTTATAGCACATTTCCACCTAAAGTTGATCACAAATTGTGTTAGTACTTTGTATTTCCAGGTTCTTGTGTATCGTGAGATGAGAAATTACTTTCAAAATAACAATTGTATTAGATAAGGAGATCATCTTTCTCGCTACCTTATGTCCTATGTAAATATCTTTATTACATGTGCATGTTTACTAATCTGTAATCGATATTGCAATTATTTTTAGACACGAACAAACAAAATAATAAAACAAAAGCACAACCAAATAAAATAAAAGCTTGGCCATAAAACAGATTATTTAGGCCCAACACAACAAAATACCCTAAGACACGCACAAACTCTAAAATCACATCCAAGGACTAAGCAGCCGCCACTACCACCTCGATCTGGTGCCGCCGCCAGGAGAGGAAGGTCACCCGAACTTTTTAGTAGCCACAACTCAGTATGATGGTGTTGAAGATTCTCACAAATTTCTAAAAAAGAAAAACTCAAAATTATAACAAGATAACATTTGGTAAAAAAAACATTAGAAAAAAAAGGTGAACATGTTAAATTTGCTAATCAAGAAATATAAGTATTAGGTCTCATTGATCCATCTTTACTTAAGAGTTTTAAAACTTATATAGCAACTGCAATTTGGAATTACTAGGTAAGTCGTTTTACTGTGACATTAGAAGGTAGAATATAAGTTTGGTTCATGGTAATTATGTAACAACCCGATCCTTAAATAATACTTAATTAACAATTTAATAAAGGAAAAAGACAATTATACCCTTAGAATATTTTATTAAGTTTTAAGTTGACTTTTTGACCGTGGAAGAATTTGAAAATTTTGTTTGTACCATTGCGTAGAGCGTGACGAAACGAGTCCGTAGACACGTAGTGCACTCGAATCGGACTTGTAACGAAGGAAATACGAGCAAAATAAGTTGAGGGGTAGCTTGGTAATTTTGCAAACCAGATTTTTTTTTTTTTTTTTTATAAAAAAAATCTGATTATTCTCTCCTTCTTCTTCTCTACGCGACTAGCCTCTCCCTCGTTTCTTTTCCTCTTCCAGCCGCACCTCCAAACCTCCATAACCACCTAGCCACACCACCAACCATCACCGGATCACACCGAACTCGAAGGCGCGAACTCCGCAGCCCAAGCCCGACCTTCCCCACCGTCCAGCCGCCACGAATTCGCTGGAAACTGCAGAAAAATGGGCTGGTTTTTGCTCAAACTTCTCACCGCTCGTTCTTCCTCCTCTGGCCACTAAATCGAACGAATTAGGTATGGTTTTTCGAACTGATTTTCACGTTCTAGCTGATGATTGAGTAGGATTGGAGAGATTTTGAGGTTTGGAGGGTTAAATATCAAGTTGAGTTTCTGCCGGTTTGAGAGCTCAGTTTCAGCCATTTCCAGCCACTTTTTGGCCATAGTCCAAGAACAAAAGTGGTTCCAAATAAGGTGTATTACCTAGGATAGGAGTTTGGGTCGACGATTTGGAGATTTTCTGGTCATCGAAAATTGTTAGGCACACCCACGCGCTGCCGACACGTGTGCCAGGTAGTAGAGACCACTCTTGGTCGGAGAACGATCTTCGTGTCCTCATGAGTGCATAGGAGTTTACGGATCTCAATTTGGATAACATTTGAACCCTAACGGATCTCGCATAGTGTGCGATTTCTGGGTTCAATACGTTCGGAACCGTTGGATCATAGTCAATCTAGAGTATGTTGTTCTAGGTAATTTCAGGATCGTGTAGGTTTCGATGGATCGTCAATAGAGTCTCTGATACTCAGAAACGGCCAACCCTAGTGCTAGGTTTACGGAAAATCGTTCGTCAGTCCCAAGATTGTACGATCGTGAGCAATCCGACCGTCCAAAATCGAGACCAAACTGTCAGGACATGTGTCTTAGGTTTGTTGGAACCTCTAGGAATGATCGGATCGGAATTCTAAGGTCTTGGACCCCACGAGGTCCCGAGTTTACTTTTGGGACTTTATCGCTTTTGAGTCCCTAGGTACTTTTAAATCGTGCCCATTGAGGGAAAAGCTAATGCGGGCATAGGAATGACATTTAAAGTGATGCACGCACTATTAGGAGCCGGGGGTCAGGGTTTTTAATTTAGTATTATTTTCTTGAGCAGAGTTATTAATAAAATATTCATGATGGTTATTCAGGCACCCGGGCACCAGGTGACCTGGAGAAGGGACCTTCAAAAGGGTCCAGCTAGCTCAGAGTATCTCTGAGTGGACTTTTTGTTTTCATAAATGATTTATGCAAATTATTTTCATTATTTGATCTTGAATGAGTTTATTCATTGATCAGAGTTTTAATAGCTTAATTTATCGCTTTTATATGTTTTATTTTTATATTTTATATGCTGCCGAGTTGAGAGTGCTTAGAGATTTTGGCATACTAGAATTTTAGATAATTAATAGATAAAAATGGCAGGAGAGTTAACGGATAAATAAGAATTTATTTTATTTCTCGTTAAATTATTTCTGAAACTATATTTTCTTAGAAACCACAATAAGTACCCAAGATTAATAAAGGTTGTCTTCAATAATATGTTGCTTTCAGATTTAAATGGTTGCCTTCGGTTATAACGATGTTTACGGACATCCAGTTGCCTTTGGTATTATTGATATCGACGGACATCCAGTTGCCTCCGGGTAGGTCAGCATGCTTGACACAGGCCCACGAGTCTAGGGACGCTCGAACAGTGTGGTGCTAGGATTGCGGATCAGGCCGACCAAGTGTCCCCTGAATTCTGCTAGGATTGCGGATCAGGCCGACCAATTGTCCTCTGAATCTGCTAGGATTGCGGCTCAGGTGACTTGTGTTTCCCGATGTCTGCTAGGACGTGTCACTCCGGTGGCACAAGTATGGAATTGACGAATTATAAGGAATTGACGGATTGCTAAATAGGTACACTTAGGTGGTGGATTTAAAGTTGTCTTCAATGCTTTCGAGGACTTAATGTTTGAATCAAACGTGTGACTTTATATATATATATATATAAATACAGTGATTCCAGTATGAGTGATTGCTATACGTGTATTTATATAAGACTTAATGTTTGATTTAGCGTATGATTAGCTTATAGATATAAATAGGAATGCATGGATTCTAGTACGAGTTATATATAAAAAGAAATGATTTAGTTTTGTAACTGTTTTTATAGAGGGGTTAGTATGTTCATATGTTATTTTCTAAAACTTTGTTTTTGGTCCACTCACATTTTTAATGTTTTGCGTCCCCAGGCAGGAGCGTGCGTCAAGGAGCCACCACCGGGCCGAGTCTATCTTCCGCCACATCCCTTGACAACGTAGGGCCTTGTATAACTATTTTTACTTGTAGTCTAATTTATGTAGAGCTCTCTGATATTGCCCTAGAATACTTGTCTAACTGTTAGTATGTGAATTTTTGCATGCTGAGGTTGGTGTATATTTATATGCATGTCTCGCAGGTGTAAGTTTGGGATCGGTCTAATTTTAGGGGAGACTTTGCTGAATTTTCGGCAGAAGTCAAACCCAGCTTAAAGTGAAATTTGACTAGAAGGGCAATTAGGTCATTTGTGATTGGCACTTGCCAGGTGTCGGACACGCACAAGGTTCGGCTCGGATTCCAAAGTGGAATTTGGGTCGGGTCCTGTCAAATTAACCTAATTTGTTTTTTGTATTTAACTAGGAACGTGAGCCCTTTAGGTGCATATCGAAGACATCTACCCTTTTGTTGCGTAGATTTAGCTGCACCAAAATGGATTCAGCTGCATCCTCAACTTGTGATACTCGCAAGTGCACGAGCCGTTCGGTAGTATAGCATATGTAAGTGCGAGGTCGATTCCACATGGATTGGTGATTGAATGATCCAATTCAGTTTTCCTACACAAAACAAAAATGAAAACAAAAGAAGCAAAAATATTTTGTACACATTTGAGAACTTGAGAATTTGGAAGAGAAGGTGTTTGGGAAGCTTTGAGGATGTTTGAAAGAGAAGAGAGATGTGTTTGAGAAGTTGGAGGATGTTGAGAACCTGGAGAATGTTAAAGAGAATGGAGAAGTGTTTGAGAACATTGAGAATTTGATGAAGGAAGGGAGAAGTGTTTGAAGAAATTTAGAAGAAGAGAGCATGAAGACTTTTGGAAGAAAATGTGTTTGAGAGCTTTGAGGATTTTTGGAAGAGGAGGAAATGTGTTTAAGGACTTTGAGAAGAGAGCAGAAAGTGTTTGAGAAGTTGATGAAGGAATGAGAGAAGTGTTTGGGAAATTTGGAGAAGATGGAGACTTTTGGAGAAGAAAGGAAAGTGGTGTTTGAGAACTTTGTGGATTTTGGAAGAACATGTGTTTGAAAGCTTTAGAGAATTTGATGAAGTAAATGGGAGAAGTGTTTGGGAAGTGTTTGGAGAAGAGAGTGTTTGAAGAATTTAGAAGAAAGAAAATTTAGTAATTTATCTTATTACAACAATTGAGAACTACAAAGGGAAACTAAGAGAATTTGAGGGAGAGAAGGGAAGGGAGCTCTAAAGAAGTGCTTGAGAGCTCCCCCCCTTGGGGTGTGATTACAAGCTTAGAGAACTTCCCTATTTATAGGCTTAGGGGAGATGAAAATCTGAATATACAATTGAATTCACTAACCACACTAACTTCACCTAACACACAACACTTAATTCACCAACCTAACCTAACACACAATTGCATTTGAAAACAATTCCTCTTATCTTTAGGCTTAGTGTTGCATCATCCACTTCAACATCTTTCAATTCATTTGGTTGCTGCAAAATTTCACTCAATTATAGGAATTGAATATGCTTCACCTAACTTCCCCACAATCAATAACACCTCATGCATATGTCATGCATGACAATGCATTGCAGCCAGCTTGTGGGCTCGTTTTGGGCTTGTGGCTCCAGTCTGAAACATCTGGAAAAATATGGATCTTGAAGCTCTTTGTCTTATCTTTCCAAGCATATGCAGCCCAACTCAAGGAAAAATCGGAAAGGCGTTCAAATGTGATTTTTGGCCCAGTAACGCAGATGCTGCCGAATTTGACCTTAAGTTGCCAAAACATGTATAACTTTCTCTAGAAGACTCGAAATCATGAACCGTAAAATTCTACAGAAAATAGACTTCCGTAGCTTTCCAATGATGTATGGCTCATTATCTGGTTCTTCTTGAGTAAGTACAGTCCAATCCGTGAAGTTGACTGATTTGCAGACACCGTTTTGAGCTAACTTGTCTCCAAAATGCAATTAGTGAGTCTCAAGCTTATAACACTGAAACAAACACAAAACTTATTAAAAGCACAAGTTTAACTCAAAAACATGACCAAATCATAAGTTAGAAGGGTACAAAATGATATGTAAATATGCACCGATCAAATACCCCCAAATCTAGATTTTGCTAGTCCTCGAGCAAAACAAAAGGAAAACAAAGATAAAAAAACAAATAAGAAGTTAACTAGACCACTTTCGTAGGTAACTCGATTGCATTTAGCGTATGCAACAAGCCTTTAAACCTATAGGCATCCCTAGTAGGAGGAGTTGTGTCTCCTGAGGGTTTAACAAATAAAATACCCACAAACGTTTTACTGACTCTACAAAACAAAGAGGTTAGAAAACTTAATAGATTTGTTAGTCCTTAAGCAAAATAAAACAAAAACAAAAATAAAAGCAAAAACAAAAATAAAAACAAAACAAAAATAAGATTTAAAACAATCTTCCTGAACATTTCTGAAGAGAAATGACTCATGCATATGACTCAAAAGTTTTAACAACAAAAGCTCAATTTTAGACATTATTCACAAGGTGGCAAAGTTCAAAACATAATATGCTCAAAGTGTAGTAGTGTGATTGCCAAATGCAACAAATTCCCTCAATCTTAGTTTTCACACAATTTCAAAAATCATACAAAGCACAAGTTCAACTTCAAATCTCACCAAAGTTGTCCTCTCACAAATGAATCACTCGGAAGAGGGTTACAATGCAACACTCAGTTATAAATATGAGATTAGAGTTAAACCATAAAGACTTAACTCGAAATAGAAAGATGAAGAACTTGTAATAATATGATCTCAAGAAGGATGTCAAACACTTAAAAGTAGAAAAATGTATGCAATTCAACCACATGACATTTAAGATCAATTTAGGTCTTTAACATAGGTTGTAATGGGGCCAAGGGTATAAGGTGAGTAAGAAATGAAGGGTATGGATAAAACAAAGTCCAAGGAACTCAAAATATAAGAGCATAAAACAATTGTTTACAAGACTTCGAATCATCACAATGAGAATTTATTTTTACATGATCAAAACTCCTTATACCTTCATTTACCATGATTCACTCCTTTATTGAACAACCACCAATTTATTTTGAAGGCCCAAAAATGGAAATTCAATCAACCACCACTTAATCACAACTTTACTCTTTTCTTTCACCAATTGTGTATTTTTTTTTCTTCAAAATGTAACACCTCTTCCCAAACTTAGTATGAAAAACACATCCCAATTAAAGCTCATGAGTTCCTTAGAAAGGTAAATATTTGTTTTTCAGGCTAAGGTGAGGAAATATAATTGGTAAATGAAAGAAAAGGTTTACATGTAGGCTCAAAATGGTTAACAATGGAAAATCATGCTTAAGCATGCATAATGTTAGCTTGAAAGGCACAAACGATCCAAAGAGGGCCTTAATATCATTTCTTTAAATGTCATGAAGTCAAATTGCACATGAATGAATGACTTTTAAGTGTTCAACCAAATCAATGAATAATGAGATCAAACAACAACTTAGATGACAAGAAAATAAGAGTATGTATATAACACTCATGAATTGAAGTACAAGGCTCAAAAGCTCACTTTATATGGTTGGTTATATAAGTCTAATTTATGCTTCATACAATTCTTTAGATCATGCAAATCCTTTAATTGAAAAATTATGAAACAAATGGCAAGTGTAAAGATGGTTTCAAGCATATCATGCTAGAACAATGCCAAATTTATTTATTTATATTTAAATTTTTACTCTTTTTTTTTTCTTTAATAATTTTGTTTTTAATAAAATAAAATGAAATCCAATTTTCATTTAAGTCATGCAACATTTATCACAATCTTTTCATATGTGTTCGGAAAGTGGCTTAAAAAACAAAACAAAACAAAACTGGACTCAAATTTTTTTTTTTTTAAAAAAAAAAAAGCAAAAACATTTTTTTTTTTAAAGACAAACCAAATTTACTTGCTAAACTCCAATACCCCCAAACCTAGAAATGAACATTGTCCTCAATGTTTAAAAATTAGCCACACACTACTACAATTTTAGCTTATACCAACAACCTATTACCGGCGAAGGAGCAGTTTGGCCAGTACTATGACCCATTACTGACTAAGTAAAGTTGTTTGCCACTACTAAATAACACTGGCAAAGGCTTTCGTTAGTAATAGTTTTACTGGCGAGCCATAACGCCAGCCCCTTCAATGGCGCGAAGCCAAAATATTAAGCGCCCAAATTTGCAAGCCAAATTTTTGCACTGACGAGTTGGTTTGCCAGTACTAGACTTGAATATTATTTTTTTACTTAAACTTTCTCTCTACTACCTCCAAACCGACTCTCTCTCTCTCTCATTGACCAAAAAAGACCATCTCTTCTCTCTCTTTTTTTCTTTCGTTTTTGTGTTTTGCTCTCTGTCACTCACTCACCCCTCCTCCCTCTTCCTCTCTTTTTTTTTTCCATTGAAGAAGAAATTGTTTTCTTCCTTAGAGCTATTGGAGTTCAAGGAATCGTGTGGTTGTGATTTTTCTTATCTACAAGTTCAGATTGACAGGGAGATTAAATTTGGGGGTTTTCTTTGCTCTTTTCAGATGGGTCTGATTTGGTTCTTCTTCTTTAAAGAGGGCCCCTATTCTGGTGAGATTTTTGTTTCCTATTTCTTTTATTTTTTAAGGTATTTGAGTATGGGTAAATGACCCATGAATCCTTCTGATTAGTTATAAAAATTAGATAACAAATTTTATGATATAGACATGGACGATGTACTAGTTGAGTTGTAGATGTGAAGCCTGGTTATATCCTTTGATTTTTTTAAGCTTTTGTTTCAATTTTATTATTTGTTGATGAAGTCTAATTTGTGGGTATGTATGTATTTATCTATTGCAAGATTGTTGAATGTTTTTTGGAAACTTAGAATCCTGGTGTGTTTCCCTTTACCTTTTTCTATGATATTGTTGTTCTTTGAATAAGATTTTCTTGTATTTTGGGGCTTGTTTGTTTATTTTCGGGGGTTTTGTCTTCTATTTTGTTTTCTTTTGTTTGGGTTGTGGTTCTGTTTTCGTTTTTTATAGGGGTTTTGGTGGTTTGCTGGGGGCTTTTTGTCCTCTTTCTGATGTTGGTTTTGATCAGATTGTATTTTTATATTGTTATACAATGCATTGTTTGATATCACTTCTGGGTTTGCTTACCATGATCAGTTGCTGAGGTTGATCTTTATTAGCTTAGCTATGATGTTTACAGCTCATCTAGATTAAGATCAGCAATATTTGGCTTTGATGAAAATGCCCTGTTGATCTTTTTGTTGCCTTTTTTTCCTACCATTCTCTTGTAGATTGGAACAAGATACTAGTTGAACTTTTAGGTTTGTCAGATCAACTAGCAACACTTCTAGCCAAGGAGAGAACACATTCACAAACCTACATTGGATGCATGAAGAAAGGACTAGTAATCACTGACCCTAAAATGAAATGGTATTAAAATTGTTATCAGAGCTTTTACCCTTTGTGATTGATTTATTCTTTCTTTTTTTTCTTTTTTTATTATGAATCCATCCATTAATTTATTATTCAGGTATGAGAAATCAGGACATCTAATTGGGAATGAATACTTTCGGCATGCTTATGGTCCTATATATGTTCTGTCTGCAGAGGTGGTCGCATCATTGACAATTGCTAGAAATAGCAGGTCAGCCACATGTTATGTATCTACTTTCTATATGTTAGTCATTGTTTCTTTCAATTATGGTTTTCGTCAATATATTTAATTTTTAGAACCTCCAATTATGTGAAACATGACTCAGGCTTTGGTTTTTGTAAAATTTGAATCTACCCTGCTCCTTCAATCCACTTTATTTGTGTTATGATAATGTAGATAGACAAAGGCTTATGTTATTTTCTAAAAGGCAAGCTGATGCAATTTTTCTTTTTTTGCTAGTCTTTGATAAGATCATATTCTTATGTTCTGGTATGCGATCCACATATCAATGTGACATGTAGGAACGTTATTGGTTGAGTTCAAGAATAAAAGCACTTATAAGGTAGGCAAGGATGATCTTTCTTTTCTTGGAATAGTCCATACCCTTTGGCATTGCATTTGTTGAGTCATTTGGTGAAGGACTTGGGGTTAAACCACACCAGGTGCCTTGGATTCAGACGAAGGCAGGGTCATCCAAGGAATTGCGAGGACACAACTACGGCACCTTGAGTCACAGTATGCATACTTTTGTAGTGCACTGGTTGAACATTTGGCATGGCATAGTTTTGAATAGGTTGGGCAACAAAAGTTTTTGAACTCTACTAATGTAGGCAAACCTTTGTATATTTGGCTATTCTATTCAACATTGGTACTTTATATTTTATAAGGATGGTGGTTGTATATCGATAAATCTTTGAGTATTTATATTAGTGTACTTTATAATTGTTATTACATTTTCAGTATCAATTAATTTTTTTAAGAATGAAAAATGTGCAGATTATATTACAAAACAAAAGGCATTTGAAAGAAAGATATTTAATGGTGCATCAGTGCACAAAGAAATCGACTAACAATCAATTTTTATTTTTATTTTGTTTTGGTTAAGAACAATCCTAACAAATATATGGCCACTACTATTCAATCCTAAAACAATAATCCTGGAAAAAAATAATTAATACTGGCCATTTGTTTTGTCAGTAATAATCTAGAGTCACTTTATAACTTGTGTCAGAGATAGACCTTTACTGACGAACAAGTTGCAAAAGTTTGTCAGTATTAGTAGTCCTGACAGGACTTTTCCTGACGACCCTCATTTTCGTCGCTGCACTCGTCAGGAAGCTATTCCTGACGAATTTCCGCCAGTAATAGGGTTTGTCCTGACCATAGAGAGTTGCCAGGACAAGGGAAAATTGTAGTAGTGACAAACAATGTCATAACAAGAAATGAAAGGTACTAAAGTAAATAAAAAAATCATAAAACACACAAGAATTAAAATACACAAATAAAATACAATAATTACAAAAATAAAAATTACAAAACAAACAAATAAAAATAAAAATGAAACAGTAAAACACTCAAAACAGTAAGCCCTAAACGGATAGTCATATGCAAACTGAAACCCAAAACAAAAACAGCCCAAAGCCCAAAATGAAATTAACCCAACAATGGTAAAACCTGACCCAAAATGAAATCCGAAACCCACACGTTTCAATTTATTTATTTTTATTTTTATTTTTATTTATTTTTCGAAGCGTGAAGGCAGGATTTCTGAAAAGAGATAATGTGGTCCTTGATGTTTCGACAAAGCGAGACACGTGTCGACGCATAGAGGCGCCGCAGACTCCATAAGCAGAAATTAGGGGGCCATACAAAGTCGTGATGACTTTCCTCGAACGCGTCCGTTCAGAAAGGTCACGACGTGATAAATGAGTTGGGTGTGGTTGGAAAGAGAGAAGGTTGTGGGACTCAAGGACGCTGGAGATTGGGAAAATGCTAGGAGCACGCTGCAATGGTTAGGGTTTGTCAAAGACTATGTCTATAAGAAGGAAAAAGAAGGGAAAACACACAAACTCAAAAACACAAAAGAGAAAAGAAGCAAGAAAAAGAAAAAAGTGAGAAATCAAATGGCCTCTTCCTACTCATTTTCGTTGGATCTCAACCTAGCTCCACCGACTCTAGACATGGGGCCAAGCAGCGGCACATGTATGGGTACCCTACTTTGCCTCCGCAAGGGGGCCTGTGACCTGTCAATGACTCAATACTCTTGGACAACGATGTTGCCATTGGAGTTGGCAGAAATTTAGTAACTCCTAAAGATATACGTGTGTTCGGGACAAGAGATGACAACCGGGTCACGAGTGATGCCCTGGCACTGAGCGTGCAGAGTCCAGCATGTGTTGCAAGTTTGGGTCATCGCCTACTTGCGAAGTCCCATGAGGTAGAGATTCTGAAAGGTCAGTTGGCGGCGGAGCGAAGTATGGTTGAAGAGTGTCAGAGTGCTATAAAAAGCTTGAAAAGGGAGAGGGCAAGGATAGTGGAGGTGAATCGACACCAGTTAGAAGTATTGCGGGACGAGAATAAAAACCTATCAAAGATGGTAGAGTTGTATTCTCGTGACATGCGAAAAGCTGGAGGACCTAGACCGACCGGGTAAACGCAAGCAAGCAGATCACGAGAGTAGTTATGCTCAAGCTAAGATTGCGATCTTTGGGAGCTCAAGTGGTGAGCCCCAAGAGGCTGTGCGTGAAGCCCCGGAAGAGGACAGCCAGAGGGCCAAACTCAAAGCTCCTATGGTCGAGACACCTAACACCGAGAAGAAATGACTTCTACTGTTTTTATTTTTTATTTTGGTTGTTTTTGATTTTGTTATTTTTGTTTCAGAAATAAAAGAGTAAAATTGCAGAAGGAAAAAGAAAGAGACAAAGAAAACACATTTCCCACTTAAATCTAACAAAAACGACAAATGGAAAAGAAAGCACACTTCCCAAACTTAAATAAAACAAAAATAATAAACGGAAAAGAAAGCACAGTTCCCTAACTAAAATAAAACAAAGATGATAGCCGAAAGGGAAAGGCAAAAACACAAAGCTCTAGAAAATAAAAGTAACGGGCAAAAACGTAAAACACTAGAAAACACGGAAAAAGAAAAAAGTAAAGTAAAGTAAAGTAAAGGTGCTCCCCCTTGAAGCGATTAGGTAGACATGCCCGGGAAATCCGAAATGGTGTTGGCTCTCTCTCATCAGCATATGTCTATTTAAAGCACATCTCTGCAAGCGGATGATACCCAGCATTTCTTCCTGCAAACTCAAGGAAAAACATCAAAAAATTCAGAAGCAAAACAAATGGCATCCTCATGCACTCACTTTGATGATCTCAACCTTGAGCTCTCACTTGCACCACCGAATGCCCAGATAAGGGCTCCTCCAACCTCTGTCTTCCCAAACTCTTCATATCATCACGGCACGGCCTCAAACTTTGCTGAGGCAATACCGAACCTTTCTGAGGCAATGCCGAACAGACCAGTGCTGCCTGGGAACATTGATTGGCAGGTAAACTCACTCCAGCGCAGATCACCTGCATGTGGCACGTAGGTCTGACAAGATGGTGGTGGATGAGTCCCACGATTTAACTGTGCTCCAAGCGGTCTCGGCTACCAATTTGGGCATGCGACTACTAGCGAGGACACGGGAGTGTGCCGCTCTGAGCGAGGAAGTGGCTTCCTTGAAGGCTATGGTGGCGGACCTCCAGAAGCGGCTCTCCTGTGCCACTCAGCATGTGGAAGCACTGGAGAGGAAAAATGATGACCATGTAGAACTGCTGCAGATCCTACAAGTACGAGACAAAAGAGGTAAGCCATGATGATGATGAAGGTGAAGAAGATGAAGAAGAAGAAGAAGAAGAAGAAGAAGTTTGTTTTTTTTTTTGTTTTTTAATTTACTTGAATGTTTTTTGTTTTTTTGTTTTTTTTTGTTTTTAATGCAGTGTTTGAAATAAAAATGTGTTTCTAACACTCAGAAATAAACTAACTAATCATACCATAAAAACAAAAACAAAATAAAAAACAAAATAAAAATAACGACTAAATAAAATAAATACAAAAACAAACTTAACAAAACAAAAACAAAAACAAAACAAAAACAAAGACTAAACAAAAAAAGAAAACAAAGGAATTAAAAAAAAAAACTTAATTTAAAAACACATGAATATACAAGCAACTCACGGATGACCAGTTAAGGGCCTCAGAAAAACACAGCCAGGGGATCCGAAAAGGTTGGAGGGGTCACAATGGTCCCGCTTAAAACCCAAACTTCTTAGACACCGAAGGTGTCGCCTAAAGAACTCCTAGACACTGGTATTGACGGAAGTGCTTACTGGAGTTACCATAAGTCAGCTCATATAAAAAATCTTTTTGATTTTTTTTGAATTTTGAATTTTGAATTTTTAAGATAAGAAACAAAAACAAATTAAGATAAAAATGAGACAACAAACTATAAATGAAAATGAACTAAGTACTCTACACAAACTCAAAAAAATGACATAAATTCTTGTACTAAAAGAAACAAACCAAGAAATAAACAGAATTTAAAGAAGAGAAAGGATTGAAATGCTCCCCCTTGAAGCGATTAGGTCGAGCATGAATGCACTTGGAGGTCGCGACTTCTCCCACTGCTCCACACTTCCCATTCTTATGATTGAGGTTGCCATCTCTCTCCATTTTTATTAAGCTGTCATAAATTTCTAAACCAAACACACAAACTTGAAATGGAATTAAAAGGGTTAAGAAATAAAAGGAAAATCAACACACATCCAATTTCATGCTTCAAAGCAACAAGCAACAAAGTAAATTAAACTAGTTTATGAAGTTCGTTCTTTCTCAAATATGATTATCCATATGGTGTGTGGTTTTAATCAAGTATTCAGAAAAAGCATTTAGCTATGGTGTTTAGTCTAAGCACAAATTCCGAACCCATTAAGAACAAGAAGAACAATAAAGAACCAAGTAGAATTTAAACATGGTGTTTGTCTTCAATATCTACCCATTCATTCACTAATCAGTCCAAGAGTCATATGGTGTTTATGTAAACTTGAACAAGATATTTAATTAAGAGCAAGTGAATGAAACCATAAACTAGAAATAATCGACATGCTACTTGAACCTTTTTGTTTTTTGTGTTGTGTAAGCTGGGACTCAAACCCAGTTCTCTTGCTTGTCAGGCAATTGTCCTTGTCCGTTAGACTACAAACACAACTTGTCAATTAACACCATTAACTTTAAAACATGAAACTGTCTAGTTATATACAAAAAATAAAATTAATAAAAAGTAGGAAAACCAAATAGAATCAAACAATGTTACCGATCCGCGGCAACGGCTCCAAAAACTTGTTGCGTAGATTTAGCTGCACCAAAATGGATTCAGCTGCATCCTCAACTTGTGATACTCGCAAGTGCACGAGCCGTTCGGTAGTATAGCATATGTAAGTGCGAGGTCGATTCCACATGGATTGGTGATTGAATGATCCAATTCAGTTTTCCTACACAAAACAAAAATGAAAACAAAAGAAGCAAAAAGGTTTTGTACACATTTGAGAACTTGAGAATTTGGAAGAGAAGGTGTTTGGGAAGCTTTGAGGATGTTTGAAAGAGAAGAGAGATGTGTTTGAGAAGTTGGAGGATGTTGAGAACCTGGAGAATGTTAAAGAGAATGGAGAAGTGTTTGAGAACATTGAGAATTTGATGAAGGAAGGGAGAAGTGTTTGAAGAAATTTAGAAGAAGAGAGCATGAAGACTTTTGGAAGAAAATGTGTTTGAGAGCTTTGAGGATTTTTGGAAGAGGAGGAAATGTGTTTAAGGACTTTGAGAAGAGAGCAGAAAGTGTTTGAGAAGTTGATGAAGGAATGAGAGAAGTGTTTGGGAAATTTGGAGAAGATGGAGACTTTTGGAGAAGAAAGGAAAGTGGTGTTTGAGAACTTTGTGGATTTTGGAAGAACATGTGTTTGAAAGCCTTAGAGAATTTGATGAAGTAAATGGGAGAAGTGTTTGGGAAGTGTTTGGAGAAGAGATTGTTTGAAGAATTTAGAAGAAAGAAAATTTAGTAATTTATCTTATTACAACAATTGAGAACTACAAAGGGAAACTAAGAGAATTTGAGGGAGAGAAGGGAAGGGAGCTCTAGAGAAGTGCTTGAGAGCTCCCCCCCTTGGGGTGTGATTACAAGCTTAGAGAACTTCCCTATTTATAGGCTTAGGGGAGATGAAAATCTGAATATACAATTGAATTCACTAACCACACTAACTTCACCTAACACACAACACTTAATTCACCAACCTAACCTAACACACAATTGCATTTGAAAACAATTCCTCTTGTCTTTAGGCTTAGTGTTGCATCATCCACTTCAACATCTTTCAATTCATTTGGTTGCTGCAAAATTCTACTCAATTATAGGAATTGAATATGCTTCACCTAACTTCCCCACAATCAATAACACCTCATGCATATGTCATGCATGACAATGCATTGCAGCCAGCTTGTGGGCTCGTTTTGGGCTTGTGGCTCCAGTCTGAAACATCTGGAAAAATATGGATCTTGAAGCTCTTTGTCTTATCCTTCCAAGCATATGCAGCCCAACTCAAGGAAAAATCGGAAAGGCCTTCAAATGTGATTTTTGGCCCAGGAACGCAGATGCTGCCGAATTTGACCTTAAGTTGCCAAAACATGTATAACTTTATCTAGAAGACTCGAAATCATGAACCGTAAAATTATACAGAAAATAGACTTCCGTAGCTTTCCAATGATGTATGGCTCATTATCTGGTTCTTCTTGAGCAAGTACAGTCCAATCCGTGAAGTTGACTGATTTGCAGACACCGTTTTGAGCTAACTTGTCTCCAAAATGCAATTAGTGAGTCTCAAGCTTATAACACTGAAACAAACACAAAACTTATTAAAAGCACAAGTTTAACTCAAAAACATAGCCAAATCATAAGTTAGAACGTTCTCTACCGAAACGTAGGTAAAATTTCAGTAATAAACCATTGAAGAACGTTCCATATTACGGTGGATCTCTACCGAATATTAAGTTCATGACCGGTCAAACACAACCGAAATAGGTGCAACCTTTCGGTGGAACCCACCGAATTTACCTATCGCGTTTGGTACTAATGTGCTAAACGTTTCAGTGCGACCAACCCTAAACCCTAAACTTGCAAAACTCCAAAAAATAAACTCATACCTCATTTGAAGCCTCTCTAACTTCAATATCACGATTCATAAATAAATACAAGATATTGTTTCACCAATATGAACGTATAAATCTCGTTAGAGTTGTAGGAATATGATGGTTTGAGAAAAAAAAGTCAAACTAGGGTTGCATGAACATATATGGGGTGTAGTGAGGAATTTTATTTTTAATTTTTAATTTTTTTGTCATTAACGGTAAGAGTGCTGCTAAACGAACCCTAAAATTAACTGAGTACACTCTACTACCAAATTATTTATTGAATTACTCGTTTATCCCAATATAAAATGACCAAAAAGGATATCTACTTTTCTTCTTCTTCTTCTTCTTCTTCTTCAAAAATTTGAGAGTCCACAAAACCCTAAAAACCCCATTTTTATTTATTTTATCCCATCTCCTTTCTTTCTACTCTCAACTTGTAGAAATCATTTTATTCTCAATCCCATTATAATTTATAAGCCAGTTAGCTAAAATCCCTATTATTTTTTCTATAATTTTCAATTGAGAGAGTAAAATAGAGGTGCTAGCTGGATTTGAAATGAAAAGAAGAAAATATGGAAGACAAAAGAATACACGATATTTGCAGTTCCTTCTAGTTATGTTTGTTAGGGCAATAATTTGCAATGAGCAACACTTCAAATAATAATAAGAATAATAAAAACAACCAGCCCTTCTCCAACACCTACACCGATTACAGGGAATTTTACCCTATACAAAATGCTCCACAACCTCAATCCCACGCATTCATCTCCTCCCACCTATCGCACACGCAGCTTGTTGCCATCATGGAAGTATATGCGGGATGGATTAGAGCATCTCCAATGGATATGTCAAATACCGAATATCAAATTTAAATTTGATGGCTGATGTGGCAATTTGACATCTTACACAGCTTTACACTCTGCCCGATATGTCAAATTAAATTATTATTTTATTACATTTTAGTGTTGATTTATTTTTAATTAAAGAGAAAAGAAAAGAAAAATAAAATATTCATTTGACATCTTACTTTTGGGATGTCAAAAATAATATCTCAACCTCCAGCCTTCATTCCACATAAGCTTTGACACATCGGTTGGAGTGATGTGAGATGTTATTTCTAGCCGTTAAATGTCTATGTGGTACTTTTGACACATCTGTTGAAGATGCTCTTATTAATTACGTTGTGAACAATCAGATTGGTGATCATTTGATTGGAAGTAGAAAAGTTTTTTTTTTTTTCTGGCTAAAATTGGCATCGTTGAGTTTCATATTTGGGATTCCTTGAATCTATTTCTGAAGAAGAAGATAATGACGACGTTAGCTTTAGTTCGTTTGGCAAAAATTCAAGCAAATGATTCAGATCCATTAAGGTGTTGTGTGATAGAGTGTATTAGGGTGTACCAGGGGTATTTTTGATCGTTAAATATGGTGTACTTAGTTAATTTTACATTTTGATTAAAATATTAAGGTGTACTTAGATCATAGGGTGTACTCAGTTAATTTTAGGGTTCGTTAAGCAGCACTCTAACGGTAATTATGTACAAGGGTAAAATAGGTTATTTATGTTTAAAATTAAGAGATTTTCTATTTATGGCTCGTTTTGGGAGTGCTTCTTTCAGAAGCACTTATGCTAGTAGCGCTTCTACAAAGAAGCAGTTTGTCGTTTGGATGTCACATAGGGCCAGTTTGGCATTGCCTGTGCCTGTGAAAATAATCGCCGTCAGAATTTCCTGTGAGAGAAATTGTAGGGGTCTTTTTCCTGGAAGGCTTACCTGGGCCGGACGGTCGCTAGTCTTGAATGAAGCCTTCAAGTCCCCGTTTCTGAGTTAGCGAGAACTAGGCCCAAAGCATCCCGAAGGGAAAGCAAGCCCTAGGGGGTACTCTGTTATTCTTCCAGGAGCTCCATATTTTGACTGGCTTCTGGTGCTAATACATGGAATGGATGGACAACAGCTCTAGATGGTGTACACGCTGCTAGATGGTGCATGGTACTGCTGGATAGTGTACTTAGATGGTCTTGTAAAATGGGGTCACATTGCGTGTGGCATCTCTGGAGAGAGTTGAGAATGATGTGTTTTGGTTGTAGAGAGATAGGCTTGGCATGGGAGTTTCCTCTGATGAGTTAAGGTAATGAGCTTGGCATGAGAGGCCTATGGTGTGGGAGCTAAGAATCCATAAGTTTAGCAGGAGAGAGTAACTTGCTTGAGAAATGAATGATTATTGCGGTATATGGTGGAATGATTGGATGGTGTTCAAGGCTTAAGGTGATATTATGGAAGAAAATGGGAATGGGGAGGTTAAGGCATGGATTTTGTGTGTTTATCCAGAGCACGGCAGTGCATGGTTTGCTGGGTTGTTTACTGTGGCTAGAGCATGGCAGGAAGAGAAAGGTTAACTAGTTTGCTAGAGTACAGCGGCAAAACAAAATGCAATGGCAAAACAAGGGCTAGCGGCAAAACAAAGGCCAGCGGCAAAAACATGGTTTGCTAGAGTACGGCAGCAAAATAGAGGTTGTTTCTGGGTTAAAGCTTGGAGTATTTTGGTGTGAGCCCGCAGCAAGAGTACGGCAGCAAGAATGGTTGTTGTTTCTGGGTTTGGAATGGCTAGAGCTTGGGCGTTTTGAGTGTTCTCCCGGTTGTCTCCTCCTGGCCCCCGCAGTGGATGCCCCTTCCGGCTGTGTCTCCTCTCCCTCTTATAGGCCTTGGGAGTTCACTTCTCTATGCACGCATGCTACTCCGACATCGAGGTGGTCGCGCATGCTACTCCGGCTATGCACCCTTGTCTCCCAGTTGAGATGACAAGGCTTCTTTATTCTATGTAGGTGCCGGGTGGTTGGTTTTAGGAGAAAAGATAAGGTTTTGGTGCCGTATGGTTGGTTTAGTGTCGTATGGGAGAAGTGCTGCACATATGGGTAGGTGTTGGGGGAAGCGATCGATCGCAAGGGATGAGCGACCGGTCGTTTGAAGCATATTAGAAGAAGCTGGAAATCGATACCAGGGACCGGATGTAAGGTGCAAGCGACCGGTCGCTGCAACTATGTTGTTTTGGAATTTCGATTCTGTGCAAAAGCGACCAGTCGCCTAGTCCTGGCGACCGGTCGCAGAACGTGCTGGTGATGGGCTTTTCTTTCTCTCTGCTTACCCATTTAGTGGGCTCAAGAAAATGGGCTTGGATTTTGGGGCTCCCAAGCAGCCCAAAACCTGCATTCTCTTAAACCTTTAATGGGCCTCATGGATCCTTGTAACCATCCACACCACAACCCGCTCAGCAAGCCCAAGGGCACGTATGTGGCTTGGGGCCACTTAAGCTTGTTGTGTAATTTGACACTAAAAGGGAGTTGCTTGGCATCACGTGTTATTGCATGCTTACGCTTGGGCTATGTTGTATTGCAGTGGCTTGGGCTTTGCGTTTAGATAATGCTTGACAGTGCAGCGGGCTTGGTAGGCTTGGGCTTGTGGAACCTTGTAATTCTTACAAGTTTGCATGTGAAAAGTGGTAAACTCGTACCACCACCCCCACGTGTCAAATTGTAGCCTTGCTTGGCATGGCATGGCATGCTGTTTTTATAGCATGATAGTGCATTGGGCTTTTAAAATATGCATGTGCTTTCCTTGAGATTTTTTGGGCCTTAACAGAAATCAACTGTGAGAGAACGCAGTTTGGCGTTTGGTAAACTTTATATTAAAAGTGTTGTTGGTATGGATTCCCGTATAATCAAAAAATGATTGCCGCATAATCATTAAACACAGCGCCTCTTTCGAAATTGATTCATGTATAATCAGAAAATAAAAGCATTTTATTAGCTGTTTTCCCAAATAGCTTTCTCTCATAGCAATTTTTAACAATAAGTGATTTTCTCATAATTTACCAAACGGGTTGGGTTTCCCAATTTTTTTTAAAAATCACTTATCATCCTAAATAAGCAATACGAAACGGGCACTTAATAGTGCTTTTACAGTACATAAAAGCGTTTTTTATATTTTGTTGAGTGTTTGACTGACACAGTAAAAAGCACTTTTAAAAGTACTTAAAAAAAATTTAAAGAATCCCAAAATATTATAATAAACATAGGAAATAAAAATTCACAGGATCCCAAAATAAAAACACATATCATATGCAGCTCTTTGAATTATCTTTGAATTATCTTTCCAATCATATAAAAACACAATAAAAATTCACAGAAGCTCTTTGAATTATCTTTCCAATCATATGCAGCCCAACTCAAGGAAAAATCAGGAAGGCCTTCAAATGTGATTTTTGGCCCAATAACGCAGATGCTGCCGAATTTGACCTTAAGTTGCCAAAACATGTATAACTTTCTCTAGAAGACTCGGAATCATGAACTGTAAAATTCTACAGAAAATAAACTTCCGTAGCTTTCCAATGATGTATGGCTCATTATCTGGTTCTTCTTGAGTAAGTACAGTATAATCCGTGAAGTTGACTGATCTGCAGACATCGTTTTGAGCTAACTTGTCTCCAAAATGCAATTAGTGAGTCTCAAGCTTATAACACTGAAACAAACACAAAACTTATTAAAAGCACAAGTTTAACTCAAAAACATAACCAAATCATAAGTTAGAAGGGTATAAAATGATATGTAAATATGCACCGATCAAATACCCCCAAACCTAGATTTTGCTAGTCCTCGAGCAAAACAAAAGGAAAACAAAAAAATAAATAAATAAGAAGTTAACTAGACCACTTTCGTAGGTAACTCGATTGCATTTAGCGTATGCAACAAGCCTTTAAACCTCTAGGCATCCCTAGTAGGAGGAGTTGTGTCTCCTGAGGGTTTAACAAATCAGATACCCACAAACGTTTTTCTAACTCTACAAAATAAAATGGTTCGAAACTTATTAGATTTGTTAGTCCTTAAGCAAAATAACAAAAAAAAAAAAGCAAAACAAAAAAAAAAGCAAATAAAAAAAACAAAACAAAACAAAACAAAAATAAGACTCAAAACAATCTTCCCGAACATTTCTGAAGAGAAATGACTCATGCACATGACTCAAAAGTTTTAACAACAAAAGCTCAATTTAAACATTATTCACAAGGTGGCAAAGTTCAAAACATAATATGCTCAAAGTGTAGTAGTGTGATTGCCAAATGCAACAAATTCCCCAATCTAAATTTTCACACAATTTCAAAAATCATACAAAGCACAAGTTCAACTTCAAATTTCACCAAAATTGTCCTCTCACAAATGAATCACTCGGAAGAGGGCTATAATGCAACACTCAGTTATAAACATGAGATTAGAGTTAAACCATAAGGGACTTAACTCGCAATAGCAAGATGAAGAACTTGCATTAATATGATCTCAAGAAGGATGTCAAACACTGAAAAGTAAAAAAAATGGATGCAATTCAACCACATGACATTTAAGATCAATTTAGGTCTTTAACATAGGTTGTAATTAGGCCAAGGGTGTAAGGTGAGTAAGAAATGAAGGGTATGGATAAAACAAAGTCCAAGGAACTCAAAATATAAGAGCATAAAACAATTGTTTAAAAGACTTCGAATCATCACAATGAGAAATTATTTTTACATGATCAAAACTCCTTATACCTTCATTTACAATGATTTACTCCTTTATTGAACAACCACCAATTTATTTTGAAGGCCCAAAAATGAATTTTCAATCAACCACCACTTAATCACAACTTTGCTATTTTCTTTCACCAATTGTGTGAATATATATTTTTGAAATGTAACACCTCTTCCTAAACCTAGTATGAAAAATACATCCCAATTAAAGCTCATGAGTTCCTTAGTGTTAAGCTCATATTTTCATACATATTCATACCCAATTTACTTACTCATTTTGCTTAGTTTCTTAGAATTTTGAGTTATTTGCCTCTCTTTGTGTGTTTTGTAGGCCAATAGAGCATGAGAGCATGAGAGGATTACAGCTTAAGGCCAATGAAGCAATATGGTGCAAAAACGTGCAAGAACTGGAGACTGAGGTAGATGTTCATTTCAGCGTTACCTTCTTCATCCTAGCTTGGATTGGGCCAATACTTGTGTGGTTGGATCAGAGACATTCTGAACTTCACAATGGACATCTTAAAGTTGTCATTTGATTCAGCCAAGCCCAATTCGTAAGCCCATGAAAATACACATCATGCTGACATAAGGATGAGCTGATGGATGCTTGATCATGCTGACATAATGATGAGCTATGGCTGCTGGTGGGATTTGTTGGTGAAGTGCAACAACCATTTCTGATTATCTAATGCAAGTGTGTTAGGTGAAATTTGTGTGGTTGGTGAACTTAATTGTATAATCTGATTCACCTAACCCTTGTGCCTATAAATAGGGAGTCTCTAGAGAGCTTAGAGAGCCAGAATTTCATTCCATAATTTACACTTCCATTGTACACAAAGAGAGGGAAAGTTGAGAGTCACAAAGGGAGAGAAGGGAGAAGGCAGCAGCTGGGAGGCTTTGGCCTCCTGGCAGCCATGGAGATGATTCTTTTCCATCTCTAGCATGCTGTCCTTATCTTCTTCTCCTCCCTTTGTCTTTTATTTTCTTCTTGTATTTCCTTTGTTTTACTTTGTTTTTCTGTTATTAGTTGTAATAAACATCTTGCTAGTCTTGTATCATGGTTTGAGTTTATAAAGTTTGATTTCATTCATGAATTCTTCTTCACTGTTTTAATGGAGCTGTTTTGCATCCTTTGACTGATCACCTAAGGTTTTATGCGTTATGCTCTTGTTGGGAAGGTTTGGGGATCATCTTCATTCCATCCTTTGGCAACTTATGTGATTTGGTTTCTAGGTCTCCTAATGTAAACACCATGCTTGGGGTCCTTGTGATGTTCAATACAATTTGATCCAAACACCATGGACTTATTTGTGAGCATCTTCATGAGTGAATCAATTTGTTTACTTGCTGCCATAACATGATTAGAACAATTAGGGTGGATTCTAATACCTCATCATCTTGTCTTAGTCCTTTTCTTTCTTCTTGTTTTGTTTCTCTTGTTTCCATTTCTGTTTTGTGTAGGAAAACTGAGTTGGATCACCAATCCCTGTGGAATCGACCTCGCACTTACATACGCTAAACTACCAACGGCTCGTGCACTTGCGAGTATCACAAGTTGAGGATGCAGCTGAATCCACTTTGGTGCAGCTGAATCTACGCAACAAGTTTTGGCGCCGTTGCCGGGATCGGTAACATTGCTTGATTCTATTTGGTTTTCCTACTTTTTTTATTTTTATTTTTTATAACTGGACAGTTTCATGTTTTAAAGTTAATGAGGTTAATTGATAAGTTGTGTTTGTAGTCCAACGGACAATGACAATTGCCTGACAAGCAAGAGAACTGGGTTTGAGTCCCAGCTTACACAACACAAAAGAGGTTCAAGTGGCATGTTGATTATTGCTAGTTTCTGGTTTCATTCACTTGCTCTTAATTAAATATCTTGTTCAAGTTTACATAAACATCATATGACTCTTGAACTGATTAGTGAATGGATGGGTAGATATTGAAGACAAACACCATGTTTAAATTCTACTTGGTTCTTTATTGTTCTTCTTGTTCTTAATGGGTTTGGAATTTGTGTTTAGACTAAACACCATAACTAAATACTTGTTCTGAATACTTGATTACAACCACACACCAAATGGATAATCATATTTGAGAAAGAACGAACTCCATAAGCTAGTTTGATTTACTTTGATGCTTGTTACTTTGAAGCATGGAATTAGATGTGTGCGGTGAAGTTGAATCCCTAATCTTGATGTTTTAGTTTAGTTTATCATTTTCAATTAAGTTATGGTTTCCTAATCCAACAAATCTGAAATTTTGTTTCAAGTTTCCTTGTCTTTCTTTAAGCATTTCTGAAGTAGCTCAATAAGAAAGAGGGAAAGAGAGGAGACAACCCAATCCATAGAAACATGGAGTATGGAGCAGCGGAGAAGTCGACCTCCAGCTACTATGGCCAACCACACTCCAGCTAATCACTTCAAAGGGGGCATTCCAATCATATCTCTTTCATTTGTATAATAATTGCTACTCATGCTTAGTTTTTTCTCATTTTCTGTTTTGTTTTTGTTAGGGTTTTCTTTTCCTTGATGTGGGAGGAACATGTTGAGCAGCTGACCCAAATACTCAAAGAAGAACATGTGCTGCCATACTATGTGCATTTCCCTCTCATTGTCTTCAAGGGGAAGTTCTAAACTCTCTTTCTTTTATTTTTTTCATTTCATTCCTTTACCCTGAATTTCATGTCCATTGCATGCTTTACATGGATTCAAACATTAAGGACAATGCATCATTTAAGTTTGGGGGTGCTGGAAAGTTTTTTTTTAGTTTTTGTGTTTGTGTCTGAAAATGTAGACTTCTTCATTGCTACAAAAAATTTATTGTCTGCTACTGTTTTGAAAGTTTGGTCCACGTTGTGTTCTTCATTTTTTCATGCTGAATCCAACAACATAAAGAACGTTAAAATTGACCAAGTGGTTTGAAAGTTACATGTCAAAACAGATTAGATGTTGAAATTGAGCAAAACAGCAATTTGAAACGTCTCGTTTTTCTTTTTTTGTTTCTTTTCTTTGAGTCATTTTCAGTTTTCCTTCCCACACCAATGATAAATCTTGAGTCTAACTTCTAATATGGCTCTTAGGAATTTGATAAGCATTGTGTTAGGTCTGAATCTTATTCTTTTGCTAGCTAAGTCTCACATAATTATTCTTGAGCTTTCTATGCACTTTAGCCATGATTATACACCTCTTGCATGTCTTACCCAATTGTATGCATTTTTGTTTGTATGATTCACTGGAATGTTAAGTTATAACTAAGATATGATTTAGGCCATCTTTGTTAAGCCTCTTTCTTTTTCCTCTATCAACCCATACAATACATATTCCATTGTAAACCCTTTTGTGCCCAAACACTTAGCCATTTCTTTCTATCACCTTATCATCCATTAAACATCCTACCATCTAAGGGACTTGTAGAGCGTGTTTGTGTTTCAGATTGTAATGCATTCAAGGCAATAAATGAGCTATGAAAAAAAAAATTAAAATAGAAAAGAAGTGTGGCCAATGTAGTCACGACCCTAGGGTGATATAAGGAGAAATCAAGGTGATCTAGGGTGAAGAGCCGCAAAATTGGGCCAAATATTATACAAAGTGTGTAAATGTCAAAACCAAATTGTGAAGTGATTCAATTGCAAAATCTGGTGTTGTGAGCTTTTCAATTTCTGTGCCTTACATTTCAAATGTCCATGATCTTGTTTACATGACATGCTCTACTTTGTTCCTTAGACTTTGTGTTTTCATATCCATTCTTTTTCTAACCATTACCATAACCCCATTACATCCATGAGTAAAGTCCTACTGATCTTGGTTTAGCTTGGCAAACTTGTGCTCATTCTTGCAGGAATTCATATCGTTGTTTGAGAAGCATGAGTTGTATCTTCATGGCTATTTCACACACACACCTTGAGCATGATTTGTGTGAGATTGTGGTAGCACTTGAATAATGTTTAGAACTTCCTTAGTGCTTGTTTTGTTCCTTGTTGAGCCATGTCTATGAAGTTTAATATTTCTGTCCGGTTGGAAGGTTAACGTTTTTGTATTTTGTTTTGTTTTGTTTTGCTCGAGGACTAGCAAAATCTAAGTTTGGGGTTGTGTTAAGCTCATATTTTCATACATATTCATGCCCAATTTACTTACTCATTTTGCTTAGTTTCTTAGAATTTTGAGTTATTTGCCTCTCTTTGTGTGTTTTGTAGGCCAATAGAGCATGAGAGCATGAGAGGATTACAGCTTAAGGCCAATGAAGCAATATGGTGCAAAAACGTGCAAGAACTGGAGACTGAGGTAGACGTTCATTTCAGCGTTACCTTCTTCATCCGAGCTTGGATTGGGCCAATACTTGTGTGGTTGGATCAGAGACATTCTGAACTTCACAATGGACATCTTAAAGTTGTCATTTGATTCAGCCAAGCCCAATTCGTAAGCCCATGAAAATACACATCATGCTGACATAAGGATGAGCTGATGGATGCTTGATCATGCTGACATAATGATGAGCTATGGCTGCTAGTGGGATTTGTTGGTGAAGTGCAACAACCATTTCTGATTATCTAATGCAAGTGTGTTAGGTGAAATTTGTGTGGTTGGTGAACTTAATTGTATAATCTGATTCACCTAACCCTTGTGCCTATAAATAGGGAGTCTCTAGAGAGCTTAGAGAGCCAGAATTTCATTCCATAATTTACACTTCCATTGTACACAAAGAGAGGGAAAGTTGAGAGTCACAAAGGGAGAAAAGGGAGAAGGCAGCAGCTGGGAGGCTTTGGCCTCCTGGCAGCCATGAAGATAATTCTTTTCCATCTCTAGCATGCTGTCCTTATCTTCTTCTCCTCCCTTTGTCTTTTATTTTCTTCTTGTATTTCCTTTGTTTTACTTTGTTTTTCTGTTATTAGTTGTAATAAACATCTTGCTAGTCTTGTATCATGGTTTGAGTTTATAAAGTTTGATTTCATTCATGAATTCTTCTTCACTGTTTTAATGGAGCTGTTTTGCATCCTTTGACTGATCACCTAAGGTTTTATGCGTTATGCTCTTGTTGGGAAGGTTTGTGGATCATCTTCATTCCATCCTTTAGCAACTTATGTGATTTGGTTTCTAGGTCTCCTAATGTAAACACCATGCTTGGGGTCCTTGTGATGTTCAATACAATTTGATCCAAACACCATGGACTTATTTGTGAGCATCTTCATGAGTGAATCAATTTGTTTACTTGCTGCCATAACATGATTAGAACAATTAGGGTGGATTCTAATACCTCATCATCTTGTCTTAGTCCTTTTCTTTCTTCTTGTTTTGTTTCTCTTGTTCCCATTTCTGTTTTGTGTAGGAAAACTGAGTTGGATCATTCAATCACCAATCCCTGTGGAATCGACCTCGCACTTACATACGCTAAACTACCAACGGCTCGTGCACTTGCGAGTATCACAAGTTGAGGATGCAGCTGAATCCACTTTGGTGCAGCTGAATCTACGCAACACTTAGAAAGGTAAATATTTGTTTTTCAGGCTGAGGCGATGAAATATAATTGGTTAAATGAAAGAAAAGGTTTACATGTAGGCTCAAAATGGTTAACAATGGAAAATCATGCTTAAGCATGCATAATGTTAGTTTGAAAGGCACAAACGATCCAAAGAGGGCCTTAATATCATTTCTTAAATGTCATGGAATCAAATTGCATAAGAATAAATGACTTTTAAGTGTTCAACCAAATCAACGAATAATGAGATCAAACAACAACTTAGATGATAAGAATTTGAGAGTATGTATATAATACTCATGAAATGAAGTACAAGGCTCAAAAGCTCACTTTATATGGTTGGTTATATAAGTCTAATTTATGCTTCATACAATTCTTTAGATCATGCAAATCCTTCAATTGGAAAATTATGAAACAAATGGCAAGTGTAAAGAAGGTTTCAAACATATCATGCTAGAACAATGCCAAATTTATTTATTTATTTATTTTTTCAATTTAAATTTTTACTCCCTTTTTTTAATAAAATAAAATGAAATCCAATTTTCATTTAAGTCATGCAACATTTATCACAATCTCATCATATGTGTTCGGAAAGTGACTCAAACACAAAACAAAACAAAACATGACCCAAAATTAAAAAAAACAAGCAATTTTTTTTTTTTTAAGACAAACCAAATTTACTTGCTAAACTTCAATACCCCCAAACCTAGAAATGAACATTGTCCTCAATGTTTAAAATTTAGGTACAAGCAATGTTATAATAACAAATGAAGGTATTAAAGCAAATAAAAAATCACAAAACACACAAGAATTAAAATAAAAAAAATAATTACAGAATAAAAATTACAAAACAAACAATCAAATAAATATAAATAAATAAATAAATAAATAAATAAAAACGAAACAGTAAAACACTCAAAACAGCAAGCCCTAAATAGACGGTCTTACGCAAACTAAAACCCAATTTTATTTTATTTTTGAAAGCACAAAGCCCACAATGAAATTAACCCACTTTGAAACCCAAATAAGGTGAAGAACCGACCCAAAAGGAAATCCGAAGCCCACACGTTTTTTATTGTTTTAATTTAATTTAATTTTTATTTTTAAGATGAAACGTGAATTGGAAGTGCAAAGGCGGGATTTTAGAAAAGAGAAAATGTGGTCCCTAATGTCGTCTCTTGGTTAGTCATGGGCAGCTGAGCGAGACACGCGTCGATGCATAGAGGGGCCGCAAATCCACCAGCGAAAATTACGAGCCCCATGGAAAGTAGAGACGACTTTGCTAACGCGTCCGTTTAGAAAAGACATATCGTGATAAATGAGTTGAGTATGGTTGGAAAGCGAGAAGGTTGTGGGACTCAAGGACTGCTGGAGATTCAGAGAATGCTGGGGACGCTGCAATGGCTAGGGTTTGTCAAAGACTATGTCTATAAGAAGGGAAAACACACAAACTCAAAAACACAAAAGAGAAAAGAAGTAAGAAAAAGAAAAAAGTGAGAAATCAAATGGCCTCTTCCTACCCATTTTCGTTGGATCTCAACCTAGCTCCACCGACTCAGACATGGGGCCAAAGCGGCGGCACCAGTATGGGTACCCTACTTTGCCTCCGCAAGGGGACCTGACTGTAAATGACTCAATACTCCTGGACAACGATGTTGCCATTGGAGTTTGAAGAAATTTAGTAACTCCTAAAGATATACGTGTGTTCGGGACAAGGGATGACAACCGGGTCACGAGTGATGCCCTGGCACTGAGCGTGCAGAGTCCAGCATGTATTGCAAGTTTGGGTCATCGCCTACTTGCGAAGTCCCATGAGGTAGAGATTCTGAAAGGTCAGTTGAGCGGCGGAGCGAAGTATGGTTGAAGAGTGTCAGACTGCTATAAAAAGCTTGAAAAGGGAGAGGGTAAGGATAATGGAGGTTAATCGACACCAGCTAGAAGTATTGCGGGACGAGAATAAAAGCCTAACAAAGATGGTAGAGTTGTATTCTCGTGACATGAGAAAAGCTGGAGGACCTAGACCGACCGGGTAAACGAAAGCAAGCAGATCGCGAGAGTAGTTATGCTCAAGCTAAGATTGCGATCTTTGGGAGCTCAAGTGGTGAGCCCCAAGAGGCTGTACGTGAAGCCCCGGAAGAGGACAGCCAGAGGGCCAAACTCAAAGCTCCTATGGTCGAGACACCTAGTGCGTGAAAAAATGATTTCTACTGTTTTTATTTTTTTGGTTGTTTTTGTTTTTGTTATTTTGTTTTAGAAATAAAAAAGTAAAGTTGCAGAAGGAAAAAGAAAGAGACAAAGAAAACACACTTCCCAAACTTAAATCAAACAGAAATGACAAACGGAAAAGAAAGCACACTTCTCAAACTAAAATAAGACAAAGGTGATAGCCGAAAGGCGAGAACACGGGAGTGTGCCGCGCTGAGCGAAGAAGTAGCTTCCTTGAAGGCTATGGTGGCGGACTGCAGAAGCGGCTCTCCTGTGCCAATCAGCACGTGGAAGCACTGGAGAAAAAAAATGAGGACCATGTGGAGCGCTGCAAATTCTGCAAGTAAGAGAGAATAGAGGCATGCCATGAAGATGAAGATGAAGATGAAGATGAAGATGAAGATGAAGAAGTTGTTTTTTTTTGTTTTTGTTATTGTTTTTTTAAAAAATTTAATTGAATGTTTTTTTTTTGGTTTTGTTTTTTTGTTTTTAATGTGGTGTTTGAATAAAAATGTGTTTTTAACACTCAGAAATAAACTAACTAACCACACTACGTAAATAAATACATAAACTAACTTTAAAAAAAAAAAACAAAGAAGTTCCAAATTGATTTTAAAAAAAAAAAAAAAATTTATTATTATTTACAACTAATTGACCACACAAAGAAAAAAAAAAGAAAACAAAGAAATTCCAAATTCCAATTTACAAGGAAAAATAAATAAAAACTCAAATTTTAATTTTTTTAATTTTTTAATTTTTTCTTTAATTTTTGTTTTGTTTTGTTTTGTTTTTTTAAACACACAAATATACAAGCAACTTATGGATGACCAGTTAAGGGCCTCAGAAAATACAGCCAGGGGATCCCGGGAAGGTTGGAGGGGTCACTATGGTCCCGCTTAAAACCCAAACTTCTTAGACACCGAAAGTGTCGCCTGAAGAACTCCTAGACACTGGTATTGACGGAGACGCTCATTGGAGTTACCATAAGTCAGCTCATATGAAAAATCTTTTTAATTTTTAATTTTTTAATTTTTAAAATTTTTTAATTTTTTTTTTATATAAAAAAGAAACAGAAATTTAAAATAATAACAAGTAAAGAGAAATGATTGAAATGCTCCCTCTTGAAGCGATTAGGTCGAGCGTTTTGCATTTGGAGGTCGCGACTTCTCCCACTGCTCCACACTTCCCATTCTTATGATTGAGGTTGCCATCTCTCTCCATTTTTATTGAGCTATTTAAATTGCTAGAACAAGCACACACAAAAATTTGAAACGGAATTAAAAGGATTAGGAAATAAATTAATAAAAACTAGAAAAGGAAAAGGAAAAATCAACATTTCCATGTTTCAAAGTAACAAGCAACAAAGTAAATCAAACTAGGTTATGGAGTTCGTTCTTTCTCAAATATGATTATCCATATGGTGTGTGGTTTTAATCAAGTATTCAGAAAAAACATTTAGCTATGGTATTTAGTCTAAACACAAATTCCGAACCCATAAAGAACAGGAAGAACAATAAAGAACCAAGAAGAACAATAAAGAATCAAGTATTCAGAAAAGAGCTCTAGAGAAGTGTTTGAGAGCTCCCCCCTTGGGGTGTTGTTACAAACTTAGAGAACTTCCCTATTTATAGGCCTAGGGGAAGTGAAAATCTGAATTATACAATAGAGTTCACTAACCACACTCACTTCACCAACTTACAACACTTAATTCAACTAACACACTATTGCATTTGAAAACAATTCTTCTTGTCATTAAGCTTAGTGTTGCATCATCCACTTCAACTTCAATTAATTCATTTGGCTGCTGCAAAATTCCACTCAAAAATAGGTATTGAATATGCTTCACCAAACTTTCCCACAATCAACAACACTTCATCATGCATATGTCATGCATGACAATGCATTGCAGCCAGCTTGTGGGCTCGTTTTGGGCTTGTGGCTCCATCCTGAAAAATCTGGAAAAATATGGATCTTGAAGATCTTTGAATTATATTTCCAATCATATGCAGCCCAACTCAAGGAAAAATCAGGAAGGCCTTCAAATGTGATTTTTGGCCCAATAACGCAGATGCTGCCGAATTTGACCTTAAGTTGCCAAAACATGTATAACTTTCTCTAGAAGACTCGGAATCATGAACTGTAAAATTCTACAGAAAATAAACTTCCGTAGCTTTCCAATGATGTATGGCTCATTATCTGGTTCTTCTTGAGTAAGTACAGTCTAATCCGTGAAGTTGACTGATCTGCAGACACCGTTTTGAGCTAACTTGTCTCCAAAATGCAATTAGTGAGTCTCAAGCTTATAACACTGAAACAAGCACAAAACTTATTAAAAGCACAAGTTTAACTCAAAAACATAACCAAATCATAAGTTAGAAGGGTTCAAAATGATATGTAAATATGCACCGATCATTACTACACATTGATAAATGGATATTGTAAGAATAAAAAGATTGACGAGGCCATGATGCTTTTTTTGGATATGTCTCATAAGGGACTAGTTCCAAATACCGTTACTTATAACACTCTTCTGGAGGGTTTTTGCAAAGCTGGTACAGGTAGAATGCACAAAAGTTGTTCTATAAGATGCAAGCTTGTGGTCAACTTCCAGATGTTCAAACTTATGCTGTTCTACTAGATGGCATGTGTAAAAACAAACAACTTTCTACAGCAATGCAATTATTTAGAGAGATGGAAGCGAAAAAGTTGGATATTGATATTGTGATTCACAGTATTCTTATTAAAGGTTTGTACATAGCTAGAAAAATTGAATCAGCAAGGGATCTCTTTTGTGGTTTATCATAAAAAAGACTTCAACCTAATGTCAGGACATACAATATAATGATTAATGGACTCTGGATCGGGGGCCTAACAAGTGAAGCGGAAAAGTTGCTGGTTGAAATGGAAGGGAAAGGCTGTTGTCCATATGGTTGCACATATAACACATTTATCAGAGAGCTTATCAGTAACAAAGAGACATAAAGGGCGATGGTACTTATTCAACAAATGGTGGAGAATGGTTTATCTGCAGATGCATCAACAATGGAGTTGATAGTTCAATTACTGTCGAAAGATGAAGTGGATCCTGCTTTGTTGCTGTTGATAAAAGAATCACTGTGAAATTAATTTGCATCTGTGGACAATGAATTGGTGCATCTTTGATGACCATAAAGGTATTACAGTGGTCGTGGGCAGTGTTTTGGTTTTAGGAGAGAAAAAGAGACAAAAAAAAGAGAGGGTATTTTGGAATTTCAAAAAATTAAATGTGGGTATTTTCGGTATTTTAAAAGTTTCATTAAAGGGAGCCAAGTGCTTCCCGTGTTTTTTGTCCTGCAGCGCTTTTAAGAAGAAACACCTCTCAAGTGCTTCTTCCAAAACCACTCCAAGTGCTTTTGGGTCTCACCCAAAGCACTTTTGCAATTTTTGCCAAACACCATTTTAAAAAGACAAAAGCGCTTTAACCCATTTAGAAGCACTTTTCGCTGCTCCAAAAGCACTCCCAAACGAGCCCTTAAATCCCACACTTCTCTTAGTTCACCCCATTTTTTAATTTTATTTTTCAGAATTTCTAACAAAACCCCACTATCTTCCCAAACTACCCTTAAATACACCCCAAACTGAAAAAAAGGAGAAATAAAAGAGATTTTCTATTTAAACTCCACAATTTTCTTTGTTCCCAGCGAAAAAAATACAAACAAATGTAAGAGAACTTGAGAGAGAGAGAGAGAGAGAGGGAGAGAGTGAGTGAGTTTGTAAACAGGAAGTTGGGGTGTGTATAGATGTAATAGGGTTAATTATTAATTGATGACCTTTTTTGTCTTTTTACATAATAATAAAACTTACAGCTTAATGATTTAAGTATTGGGGTTAACAAAGAGAAGTGCGGGGCTTAAATAGAAAATTTCTTAATTTTAAACATAAATAATGAGGTGTCAATAAAATAATGAGGTGCCAATAAAATCTTCTTTTTAAATTTAAATATGTGATAAAACTTATATAACTATTGAAGGAAGATAGAGCTTATGATACGGATCTTAGATACTCAAAGTTCTCTCTTAGTCTTTGTATCTCATTTATTCATCTTTGGAGCCTATTTATAGGCATATAGAATACATAGAATATTACCATAGTGGTAGCTTTTACATTACTATATAGGTAGAATGGGATGAGCACTTAGAAGCATATATGAGTGTGGTCGGCATCCATCTATTGCCTTATAATATTATAACACTCCCCCTTGGATGCTACCATCCAGAGAATATGCCTCGTTAAAAACCTTGCCAGGTAAAAACCCAATGGGAAAAAATATGGACGAAGGGAAAAAAAGAGTACACATTCAAATAGCTCTGTTTTATGCAAGAGGGGATCCTGATAAGCGTGCAACACTGCCTCATTAAAACTTTGCCAGTAAAAACCCAGTGGGATAAAAACCTGGACGAAGGAAAAAGAGTACAGTGTATAGAAACTTTGTTGATAGCACTCTCCCCCCTTTTCTGATGAATATCTCCCCCTGATAAGTATGCATCCATTTTACTGATTGTAAAGTCGGCGTAATCCAATCCCATGCACCAATTTCTGAAATGTATGTTTTGGCAGAGATTTGGTGAAAAGGTCTGCCAGATTATCATTTGAACGTATCTGTTTGACTTCAATGTCTTGCTTCTCCTGAAGTTCGTGTGTGTGGAAAAACTTTGGTGATATGTGTTTGGTCCTGTCTCCTTTGATGTATCCTGCTTTGATTTGAGCGATACAAGCAGCATTATCTTCATAGATGGTTGTTGGAGTATTTGTCATCAAAGGTAGATCACATGTGCTCCGTATGTGATGGATCATTGATCTTAACCAAACGCATTCACGACCGGCTTCATGTAGTGCAAGTATTTCTGAGTGATTGGATGATGTAGCCACTAATGATTGCTTTATAGAACGTCATGAGATTGCCGTTCCTCCACATGTAAATACATATCCAGTTTGGGAACGACCATTGTGTGGATCAGAGAGATATCCTGCATCTGCATATCCAATAATGCTATGCCCATTGTTAGGTTCATATAATAAGCCCATACCTGTTGTTCCACGAAGATATCGTAGAATATGCTTGATGCCAGTCCAATGTCGAATGGTTGGAGCAGTACTATATCTTGCCAACAAATTTACTGAAAAAGCGATATCTGGTCTCGTACATTGTGCTAAATATAATAAAGCACCAATGGCACTAAGATATGGCACTTCTGGGCCAAGGATGGGTTCATTTTCGCCTTTTGGACGAAATGGATCTTTCTTAGTGTCAAGAGATCTAACAACCATTGGGGTACTGAGAGGATAGGCTTTGTCCATCCCAAATCGCTTCAATACCTTTTCAGTGTAAGCTGATTGAAGGACAAGAACTCCTCTATCAATATGCCCTATCTGCAGTCCTAGACAATAATGTGTCTTCCCAAGGTCTTTCATTTCGAATTCTTGTTTCAAATATTCAGCAATCCTTTGAATATCTGCTGGAGTGCCCACAAGATTCATGTCATCAACATATACTGCCACAATTGCGAAACCAGATTCTGATTTCTTAATAAACACACAAGGGCAAATAGGATTGTTGGTATATCCTTCTTTGAGTAAATATTCGCTGAGGCGATTGTACCACATTCGACCAGATTGTTTTAAACCATACAATGATCGCCTCAATTTTATTGAGAACATGCCCCGTGTTTTAGCATTAGTTGCTTCAGGCAACTTGAATCCTTCTGGGATTTTCATGTAAATATCAGTATCCAAATCTCCATATAAATATGCGGTAATGACATCCATGAGTCTCATGTCAAGTTTTTCTGAAACCGCTAAACTTATGAGGTAACGGAACGTAATTGTGTCCATTCCTGGAGAGTATGTTTCCTCATAGTCAATCCCAGGTCTTTGTGAAAACCCTTGTGCAACGAGGCGCGCTTTATACCTTGAAATTTCATTTTTCTCATTGCGTTTTCTCACAAATACCCACTTATAACCCACAGGTTTAACATTGGGTGGGGTCAGAACAATTGATCCAAAAACACTCCGTTTTTCTAAAGAACTTAGTTCTGCCTGGATTGCATTTTTCCATTTATGCCAATCATTTCTTTGTTTACATTCATCGACGGAGCGAGGCTCAACGTCGTCGTCTTCTGTGATCTCATTAGCCACTAAGAATGAAAACATTTCATCGATGATTATTTCATTTCGATCCCACAATTTGTTATTGCATGCATAATTTATGGAGATCTCTTGATTTTTAGGTACCATTTTTCGTCTCCGGGACATTTGTCAGATCTACGACATTGTCCTTTTCAGGAAATATTTGTGCCTTTTCAATGGCATTTAGATCATGAATTGTGGGTTCCATATTTGTTTCCTTTTCATGATCAATTTCCTTTGGATTCATTTTTGCCATTGCCTTTCTTTTTCGAGAGGGCTGAATCCTTTGAGCCTAATGGCCTGCCACGTTTTTGACGTGCAATTGATGAATCATTTGCTGCAACATTATGTTGTTTGACAGGTATATCAATCCTAGCAGGTGCATTTGCTGCTGGAATATATGACTTTGTTACTTTTGTTGCATCATTAAATGCATCTGGTAGTTGATTGGCAATTCTTTGGAGATGAATGATCCTCTTCACTTCATTTTCACATTGAGTGGTATTAGGATCGAGATGAGACAAAGTGGGTACATCCCATGATAATTCACGCCGTTCTTCATGAACAACCTTTTCTCCCCTAACGGTGGGAAGAGTGTCTCATCAAAGTGACAATCCGCAAAATCGTGCGGTAAAAACATCACCTGTCAAAGGCTCTAAATATCGAAGGATAGAGGGTGAATTAAAACCAACATAGATTCCCACTCTGCGTTGAGGACCCATCTTAGTACGTTGGGGCGGTGCAATAGGTACATAAACCGCACAACCAAAAATTCGTAAATGTGAAATGTTAGGCTGATTTCCAAATACAAGTTGTATTCGGAGAGTATTGGTTGTTGCCAATGGGCCTCAATCTTACTAATGATGCTGCATGTAAAATGGCATGTCCCCAGGCATAAATGGATAACATAGTCTTCATTAGCAAAGTACGGGCTATGAATTGAAGACGTTTAATTAAAGCCTCTGCCAAACCATTTTGAGTATGAACATGAGGAACAGGATGTTCAACCTCAATGCCTAATGACATGCAATAGTCATCAAAAGTATGTGATGTAAATTCACCAGCATTATCTAGTCGAATTGACTTAATAGGATAATCCGGGAATTGGGCTCTTAATTTAATTATCTGAGCCAGGAGCCTAGCAAATGCCACATTTCGTGTGGATAAGAGGCAAACATGCGACCAACGTGTGGATGCATCAACCAAGACCATAAAGTACCGAAATGGTCCACAAGGTGGTTGAATAGGTCCACAAATGTCCCCTTGAATTCTTTGTAAGAATGATGGAGATTCAACATCAACCTTGCATTGAGATGGTCTGATTACCAACTTCCCCTTTGAACAAGCCTGGCAATGGCTATTACCGAAAAATGACATATGTTTACTCATCAAGGGGTGGCCATAAGAGTTGGTAATGATTCTACGCATCATTGTGAATCCAGGGTGACCTAAACGGTCATGCCACATTTGAAAAATACTAGGGTCAATGCCTCGTTGGTGCATTATGTTATGTGCCTCAATCGTTTGTATAGTTGTATGATACAACCCTGATGAGAGTGCACAAAATTTTTCGAGTATACGTTTTTGGGTATTACTAGAGGTAATACAAAGATATTCCATATTGTTCTCATTTCGTGTTTCAATATGGTACCCATTTAAACGTATATCCTTAAAACTCAACAAGTTTCTCTTGGAGTTGGCTGCATATAAAGCAGTTTTGATGGACAATATTGTGCCATTAGGTAACATAACTTGGGCTGTTCCTGAGCCATTTATTAGATCTACAGGACCTGATATAGTTGTTACACATGTTTTTCTCAATATCAAGTTTGAGAAATATTTTCGATCTTGTAGGATCGTGTGAGTAGTCGCACTGCCCGCGAGACAAAAATCTGCGACATTGTTGCGTTGGGAATATCCAGAAATCATTTCCATTCCTTCAAATAAATAAGATATATTTATTAGATATATTAGAAAAAACAGGTACCAGTTTCTTGAATTCAAAATGTAATGTTAATTATACAAAGGTAGAGAAAACGACATTAATTATACAATGGTAGATAAAAACGACATTAATTATACAATGGTAGAAATAGAGGAAATTTTTTTATGTCATTTTATTCCTTTAAGCATGGAAATCAGAAATGTCTAGGTGTGTCGTTTCTGGCTGGCTTTGTATCCCAAAATTCCCTTATGGATTGTTCATCGGATCAAAATGATCAACGAAGTTTATTTCAGTTTGCCTTCCCTTTTGTGAGGACTTATAAAGTTCCACCAGGTGTTGGGGTGTACGACATATACGAGCCCAATGTCCATTACTACCACACCTATGGCAAACTCCCTCAATGGTTTTAGGTGTGGAGTTGTTCCTCATATAAGATTTCCCTTTATGTCGGGATCATTTTTAGGAAATGAGTCATTCCTTGCACTCAGGCTCGCAGGATGATTACCATTTCTTCTTCCTCGGCCTCGTCCACCTCTTGGTCTACATTTGTAAGTGTTTTCACATGAAGAGGTGGTATTTATTCTTCCTGGAGACAACATTCACTTCAGGAAATGGTGCAGAACCTGTTGGTTAGAGATTGATGATTTTTCAAACGCAGTTCATTGTTTTGTTCTGCTAACAGAAGGCATGACACCAACTCTGAGTACTTTGTAAAGCCACGTTCTCGATATTGTTGCTGCAAGAGCAAGTTCGTGGCATGAAATGTGGTGAATGTTTTTTCAAGCATTTCAGTATCAATGATTTTCTCTCCGCACAATTTCATTGTAGAAGTAATTTCTGCATGAGAGAGTTATATTTAGAATCCTGTTTTGTAATCCTGAAACCGCAGATGTGTCCATTCATAGCGAGCTCTTGGTAGGATCACCGTTTTCTGGTGATTATACCTTTCCTCCAAGGCCTTCCATAAATCTAGTGGATTTTCAATCACTAGGTATTCGCTTTTCAATCCTTCATGGATATGTCTGCGGAGAAATATCATGGCTTTTGCATTTTGTTCAGGAGATGAATTGTTTTTATCCTTGATGGTGTCTCCAAGGCCATGTGCTTCTAAGTGGAGCTTGGCATCGAGAGCCCATAGAAGGTAATTATTGCCAAATATGTCCAGTGCGGCAAATTCCAACTTAGCCAAGTTCGCCATCTATATAGAAAGATTAAGATGCGTCAGGACTTGCAATAGTGTACTTTTAAGTTCTTAACATGGCATTCATTTTTGAACTTCTGGCCAAAAATGTGGTATGCTCGAAACTTCAGGCTAGAGCTTAAGTTTGAGGAACTTCGGGCCCTCATTCTTATACGCTTTTGAAAATAAATTCATAAAGTAAATTGCTTATTGTATGAGGGTTAATTCCACACCATACAAGTAAAATGTGCGATAAAGTAAATTCATAAAGTAAGTTGTATGAGGGTTAATTCCACACCATACAATAATAAAGTAAATTCATAAAGTAAATTGTTTATTGTATGAGGGTTAATTCCACACCATACAATAATAAAGTAAATGTGGGAGAAAAAACCCGCGCCACTTGAAAATAACCATGGGGGGGTTAAAAAGAAAAACCACTCCCTAAACTAAGAATAAAAAGTATATATAATCAAAAGGGGTTAGATACAAATTTGAACATAGATATATCCTGTCATCATCTTTTGGAAGAACTTTGTCCAGATAGACCATTAATCATAAATTTCATAAAATAACATTAGTGAAACAAATGTATTGAAAATTGATAAGAACTATAAAAAGATGATATACCAGGATTGAGATTCTCAGGGACTTTGGTTGATGAGCAAATTAATCCTGATAACGTGTGATAAAACTTATATAACTATTGAAGGAAGATAGAGCTTATGATACGGATCTTAGATACTCAAAGTTCTCTCTTAGTCTTTGTATCTCATTTATTCATTTTTGGAGCCTATTTATAGGCATATAGAATACATTGAATATTACCATAGTGGTAGCTTTTACATTACTATATAGGTAGAATGGGATGAGCACTTAGAAGCATACAAAATAGTAGATTTGAAGATAAGGTTAATGGGAAAAATGGGACGGAAGTGGAAATAGATAGCAGCAATATAGAAATTAATAAAAACACAAATTCCAAATATACGGACACAATGTGAAGTGAAATGCGAAGAGACAGGGGAGAGAGAATGTGATGGCAAACCCTCGAAGGAACAGCCAGAGCTCAGAGAACCCATTCCACAGCCAAAGCATCCAATTCTCCTCAGCACTTGTCCACTTTCTGAAGAAGCCGCATGCCTTCCCGTTTCTGCTCTCCATCTTCCTTTTGCTTACATGGGTCTCTCTCAGACTCCAGCACTCCTCCTACCTCTCCTCTGCTCCTTCCCATATTTCTAAAGACAAAGACAATCCCCTCACCCATAAAAAATGGAGCCAATTGAGTGATTCCAGCGCCAATCTCATTAGGTTCAGCTCTGGGTTTCCTTCTCGGATTTCTAAAGACAAGAGGGGATGGCTGCTCGACCCCATCACCCTTGCCCTTGATTCTGGCATTTCAGGCACACCCCCTTTCTCTTTCTTGTTTTCCTTTTTTGGTTGCTTTTCTTTTTACCTAATTTGAAAGGTAATTGATGGGATTCTCTTTGAATAGTGAGAGAAAGATTTGATGGGTGAAATAATTTTTTATTTTTTGTATTGTTTGTTTGCATCAAAATGCATCCTTTTCCTTGCATTGTCATGAAATAGTATTTTGATTTCAACCCATTTGGCTGCTTTTTCTTGCACTGTATGACATTGATTCTATAGCCTGTTGGTTGTATAAAGATTGAATTTAAATTCTTGTGAAGTTGTAGGAAAGTGAATTTTATTGGGTTTCCTTTGGATTTGGATTTCCAACTAAAATCTGATCCCTGGTACAAAATGCATTTGCTGGTAGTTGAGGAAATGATTGTGTTTGTTTACAGGTGGAGCTGTGAGCTGTGTTTCAATTCATCTTGGAGAAATCCAACCTGGTGGTTTGAGGGGAAATCACAGGCACCATACTTGTAATGAAACATTTGTCATATGGGGTGCTGAAACCAAGTTTAGGGTAAGCTCTCAGTTCCATAGAAGCATAAATGTTATAAAATTTTACTTTTTTTTGCAGTATACTAAATGACTAGATCATCTATTCTGGATGTATTCATTGTGGCAATCAATATAATTTTTCTACAAGATTGTTCGTTGGGTTGAAAAGTTCCAAATTGATAGAGGAGAATTGCATGCATGAAACAGTGAAAATATGAGAACTTTGATATAACTTCCGTTCTGTTTGTAGATGTTTGAGCTGTTTGCCTTATTTTGTATGTCAGTTCAAAACTTATTTATGTTGGAAATTAAATTTAGGTTCTGTGTAATTTAGATGTTTATCATAAGAAAACTGAAGGGAACTCACTCCAGTTTTAAATCCAAATGCATGGTTTGATTACATGAATACTTTTGCCCGTCTCTGCCTGAAAGTTTGTAGGACCTTATGTTCATTTTCTGCAAAGGGTTTTTATACATGTTCTATGCCTGACCACCTCATGGAACTCTGCTGTTTGGACATCAAACTGGCTATTTAGCAAGACTTTAAAAACATATAGCAGCGCATAGGCACAAATCACAACTGGCCAAGAAGGGCAAACAAGGATGCCACATAATGTTGAAAAGTTCTATATTTCAATGTATTTTGTTTATGAAATAAAATAAAATAATCATGTAGTTGGATTTGAACTCAAGGTTTGAGAAATGTAGATCCTTAACTCTTTAAGTCTTTTGGGGAAAAGAAAGCCTTTAGGTTCATCTAAATTTATGCTAAAAGAACACACTTATATCTTATTTTAGTAAAAACGCATTAGCATGCCTATAAACAAAAGGATTCATTAGAAATGCGCAAGAATGAACTTTCTATGTAAGTTCATTAATTTATCTTTTTATATAGAAGATAACTTAGTTTAGAATGACCTAAATATCCTGACCATTCTACTACCAACTTATTTATAAGGCTATACTTTTCTTTCTCAAAACCCATTCATTTAGTTAATTAAACTGATATGAAATAATCTTCACCACAAGGATTTTATTTTCACACGTCATCTCTACTGGCTAGTCACAGCCATGGCTAATTTCTGAAAAATTCTGGGAAGTAGCTAGATAGGAAGTTCTGGATGGTAGTAGGGCACCATTCTGCTGTCAATATGTCATAAATCTTGTCCTTTGTACAATATCAGTGAGATCCACTGGAAATGCCTTGGATATTTTCACAGATCTCAAAGATATTTCTACCAATTTCCAATTCTTGCTCTGTTTCAGCCCAATATGGAGAATTTCATTGAAATGTTTCTGGAAGAAACCTTCTGCTCCCAATGTCTGTGTTGGCAACTTTTGACATATCCGCATAATATCGGACTGGATATGTCAATATTTTCATCAATGAGTGCAAGTTCTCATCACCAGATTTTATTTCCCTTGTTTCTGAGGTTGCTTGTATTTTTTTGGCACATACAAATTGAAATTGCCTGATGTTATGGCCCTTTCTGCTGTCAACAATTAATTGTGTCAATGGTCCTACAATAGTTATTAAAACGACCACATTCTAATGTGCATCCATTAGGTAATTTGGAACTAGTTGGTAAGGCGACAACGTATAGGTATCTTTTGTTACAATTGAGGATGAATATGTAATTCAGATGAATACGATATAGTTATAATGACATAAATTTAGTGTCTCATTGTAGTGTTTCACTTCATAATCTTGTTATATTTTTACTTACTCTTTTAGTTGTGAACTATTTGAAGCTGGAGAACCACCAGGTGGATGGTAATGGTTATGCTGAAGTGACCATTGGTGCAGATGAGGTTGCTGTTGCAGGTAGCCCAAGCGGAACTGCGCATGCTTTAATAAATATAGATCCAGTACGGAGTTCATACTTTATAGGATGCCAAGACAGCATCATAAATTATAACAGCTCAAGTACAGATTTTAATGTCTGGAAAAATTTTTAAGTAATTTATTTATTTATATATATAGTCCATCCAAGCAACTTATTCTACTACTTGGAGTCTAACATGAAAAATCATTGTCTTTCGCTCTCTCCTAGCTTGCAATTTACAAGACTAGGGCATTGGCAGAGTACATATTGACTATCTAACAAGAGTTTCTTAGCTTCTATGTATATATGTGTTTTCCTTTTAAGCCTGTGATTGGCCGTGCTGGGGCATTGCAAGATTACAAATAGACTATGGAACATATTTTCTTAGGCATTTTGTATTCTCAGCAAGCATTCTTTTGTTTCCTGTAAAAGCAAGAATTCTGTTTTCTGTATTTTGCTTTCGTAAACCTTCTTTGCCTATTATTGGATGCATGTGCTGTATGTCAATAAATTTTGTTCTCTATATGCCACCTCATTAAAATTTAATCTAAGGGAATTAAAAGTTGACACATCATCCTTCAAACAAAAATCCAATTTACTCCTAATTTTTTTTATAAAAAAATCCCTAAGGCTTGATTTGGGGTTGCTGCCCTTGAAAAATAAGCAGCTTTGAAAAGAAGTTTTGGAGGTTTAAGTGTTTGGTAAATCCAATCCAAGCTGCTTTTTAAAAATCTGTTGCCATTCACAGCCAAAAACAAGAAGCAGCTCACACCCAGCTTCTAAAATCTGCTGCGTGGAGAAGCATGCGGAGGGTTTAATGAAACTTTCAAATTGCTCTTATTTGTTTCAAACAATTACATGCTTTATCCTCGTCATCCCGGGTTCGAGCCTCCCAATTGTCGTTTCTCTTGGATTTTCTGGACTGCTTGATTCATCCTCTCTCTGCAACTTGCTCCCCTTCTCAATCCGTCAAAGCTACCGTCTCAACCCAAAACCCCACCAACCCACCTCCCAATTTTACAGACCCAGAACTTCTTCCCCTCCAACCCAAAAAACCCCAACCTTAGCTCCGCACTTTATCATCTCCACAGCCACAAAAAATCCAACATCTAGTTTACCCACCAGTTATCTCCTCCAGCAAAAGAAAACCAAACCCCCAACTTCCTTGTCTTCCCCACCAAAACACAACCCAATATTACAATCCCACTATTCACATTCATAGAGCAAAGAGCTAGGTGGGGATGTAGCATCCACCTCCCAAGCGTCATCGCCAAACCCAAATACCAACTCAAGGTTGCCGAAATCCCAAGCCCCCAGATCTTGATGAAATTTAAGAGATGGATGGATGGAGAGAAAGAGAGAAAGGTGTGAGATGGAAAAGCTTACACTTTTGACTAAAAAAAAAGACTTGCAGAGAAGGGAGAGGAATGGTCTCTGTCAAAAACGAGAAAGAAAGGAGAAGAATGGTTGAGAGAAAAGGGAGAGAAAAAAATAAAGAAAAAAGATGTATTGAAATTTCTTCTCTTTTGAAAAAGAAACATAAATAAATAATTTTTTTTATTATACCCTTTTGGTCATTATACACAATCACCTCAATTTTACAAAAAAATTTACCAAACACCACAACACTACTTTTTATATTCACGGCACTTTTATAAATATAGATTACCAAACACTTAACTACTTCATTTCACAGTTGTTTTCGCAGCACATCATAAACAGGTTTTTTAAAAAGCACATCAACACCAAATTAAGCCTAACCCAACTAATGGCAAAGTTAACATCCCGTCCTTTTTTTTCTTCTCGTCTTCCGGTCTCACGTTTCTTTTGTGGTCAATTTCTATCTCACTTCCTGTCCTCAACTTATTACCTTCTTCATGTCTCTGCCCTAAAATCTTATCTCTCACACCAAGCTTTCCTCTCTCCCAAACCTCTGCAATCACAATCCTTTCTTTTTCCCTATCAAAAGAAAAGTCACGTTGCAAGAGTGTGTTTTTGTATTATTGTAGGTGGTGGGATTTTTGCGTTTCTGGGCTTTATGGTTTCACTGAGTAATTTAAATCATAAATAACGCATTAAATTTATTTGTCAAGTTATTCCTTTCTAACCATAAAAATCCAATCTGTTTAGAAAGCTTCCTGAGAAACAAAGAAGAATAAATTCTTGTTTTCCATTTCTGGGAAGAGCCAAGACGCTCAGTATTTGATAATTGTTAATAAGTTTTGTGACCTTGGTGAGAGATCAAGATTTTGGGTCAGAGACAAGGAGGATGGAAAAAAAAGGACAGGACGTGTGAGACAGGAAGAATTTAAGAAGGAAGAAAAAAAAAAAAAAAAGAACAGGACGTTAACTTTGCTATTCGTTGGGTTAGGCTTTCTTTTTCCCCTTTTAATTAGGAGTAAATTGGGTTTTTATTTTAAGGATGATGTGTCAATTTTTAAGTCCCTTAGGCTATCTCCAAACATGTTGGGGCTAAACTCAAATTTCCACTCTCCAAAATACAACTATTCATGTATTTTCATGACTCAAAATGTTTTTTCCTCCAACCTTGCAGATTCATAAATTGGGTCCGCAACTTTATTAAATTGTTTAGGAATGATTAACCCCTAAATTTTTTTTGTAATTAATTTTTCTTGACATTATTTTTGTTTCAACATTTGTGATTTAATTTTCTAAACATTTTAACCTAAAAAAATTAAAATTAATAGAATTTCACTTAAAAATAAAAACCAGTACAACACCATTTTATTTCATGGACTTTGAAAGCAAAAACAAGTAGCACACGATTTATATTAAAAACAATGGAACCACATGACTTATTTGGTTAGTTGCAATGCGGTCACAACATCTACATCATCCCAATCTATAGCCCCTGGAGTTGCTACTTTGCGTATGCCCGGAATAATTCGAGCCTTTCATTGAAGCCATTGCCATAATTGTCTTCCATTGCCTTTATCCTCATTCAATAATGTTCTGAACTTTTGCCCACCTCCACTTGGGTTCTTCAATTCTTTTTTGAACCCTTTCCCATTTCCTATTGTCTTATTTCAATCATGTTTTGAACCATTACTCTACTTTGTCCATCTCACTTTATTGGATTCCCTTATCTTTCCTTATCTTTTCCTATCTTCATTCAATTATTTTCTGAACCATTTCCCATCTCTTATTGTCTTGTTTCAATCATGTTTTGAACCATTGCTCATCTTTGTTCATCTCACCTTATTGGATTTCCTTATCTTTCCCTATCTTTATTCAATTATTTTCAAACATGTAGGTCATCTCATCCTCTTGTCTATTTAAGAAGTGTTATTCTACCCAATTGACCACACAATCACCTTCAATCTCTTTCTCCTTCTTACAATGAATTCACGTGGGAAGGCTATACAAAATTTCTTCAATGATGATTCTGATGTTGATAACCTTCATCAATAGAGGGTTGCAATGGCCATTCAACACCATACGTTTTTGTTGGAGCAATATGCTCAACAATCCAAACATGGTGGTTCTGTTGTAGGCCACGAATACAAGAATCGGAAGAGAGAAAAACATCATAAGAGTCTCATGGAGAACTACTTCTGTGAAAGACCACTTTATCCCCCAGTGGACTTTCCCAAGCGGTTTCGCATGAGAAGAGAGCTTTTCTATTGCATCTTGAATGATGTTGTTGCACATGAGCCATACTTTACCCAGAAGATAGACGCTTGTGGACGACAAAGTCTATCCCCATAGCAGAAGCTAATGGCTGTTATTCGAATGCTTGACATACTCCATTGACAAGCACTATAGATTGGATGAATGTACAGCCCTTGAATGTTTCTGAATGTTTTGTTCGGTTATTGAAGCCGTTTATGGCTACTAGTACCTCTGTTCCCCAAATCTGATCGACCTTTACAGGCTCTTACACAAGGCTAGTCACAGAGGATTCCCAGGTATGTTAGGCATTCTTGACTGCATGCATTGGGAATGGAAGAATTGCCCCACTACTTGGGCAGGCTAGTTTACCGGCTACAAGCACAAGCCAACTCTTGTTCTAGAGGTAGTGGCCTCGTATGACACTTGGATATGGCATGCATTTTTTGGAGCTACGGATCAAACAATGATATCAATGTCCTAGCTCGTTCCTGGTTGTTCAATGATGTAGTCAATGGAGTGTCTCCCCATATCCAATATGTTGTCAATGGAAATGAATACAATCTGCGCTATTACTTGGTTGATGGTATCTACCCTCGTTGGGCCACATTCGTTAAGACAATTTCCCAACCGGATACTCCAAAAAAAAGACTATTTGCTAAAAAACAAAAGGCTTATAGGAAGGATGTTGAAAGAGCCTTCGGAATACTTCAGGCTCAATGGGCAATTGTTAGGGGACCTGCATGTATGTGGCGTAAAGAACAACTTCATTCAATCATGATGACGTGCATAATATTGCACAACATGATTGTTGAGGATGAGTATGAGGATCTAGATGCAGAATCTGATGGAGATGATAATTGTCCAAGAACATTTAGAAGAGCAAGAGCAAAACTTGCTTATGAGCTTGAGCCAACTATCACGTACGATATAAACCAAGACAAACAAACTATCTCAGACTTCATGGTCCGTCATAATAGGGTCCGTGCTTCGCAAGTGCATCACAATCTAAGAAATGATTTGATCAACTACATTTGGAGATGCGAATGAGAGGGGCAATGAGCTACGCTGTGTGTTTAAATTATAAAAGTGGTTGTGTGATTTTAATGAATTATGTGGTTTACCATTGAAATTAAAAAAAGACTAATCATAGAAAAATAAACGACAATTACAAATAAAGATAAACGATAATTATAAATAAAGATAAACAACAATTACAAATAACATATATTAATAACCACTATGTGGAGGGCTTGAATAATAGTCTCCAGAGTTGTCCTCTGGATTGTAGGGAGAACTTGTATTCATCTGGGCCTCAATAATTTCGTTTTGCTTATTCCTCTAATACTTCTTCTTTCTTGGAGTAAATTTGGATAGGTCCATGGACATTATCCTCTGTTCATTGGCCTACTTATCTTGTTGGATTTGATAGGCATGTTGCTCTTGTAGGAGCTCTAACTTTTGCCTCTTATCCTCCTTTTCCTCATTTCCTTATTGAACCAATTCAGACAAGAACTTTCCACTTTGGTTGAGATAACCTTTAACACATTTTCCTTTTTTTTTTTTCATCCTTCTGTTTATCTCGTCCCAACGGCCTTGGAGTGGGCATGACCACATCATCCTCATCTTCCTCCAAATTGACTGTATTGCCACTATGAGAAGAATCTTTGAATGTTTGTGTGGGAGATTCACACAGGTTGTTCCATTTTGGCCAATCTTTTAAAATTTGCCAAGCATGATACAACTTGAAAGGCCTATTCGGAGGTTTATTATCATTCAAGAAAAGTGTTTGTGCATTCATATCCTACCCACGAAATAAAATAAAAATCAAGTTAATAATTGAAAAGAATTAGAATTATAAATTTAAGCATTGAATAAAATGGGTACTCAGCACATCTTCAAGATTGGAGCCACTCACATGCCTTGCATTGGCCATTGTCATACATGCCTTCCATAGAGAACATTGTTGGTGGATGATCTTGAACCGATAAGCAATGGCTTCTGGTGATCGTATCCAGCTCCGCTCATGCCCAGATCATTTTCCAAAAAGTTGTGGTACACACACAACCAAAATGAGTCGTTTGATTGATTGGTGCCAATAACCCCATCTTCAGAAGATAGAAACCCACTCTTTGCACAATGCCTCATCTTCTTGCGATTTCCAATTCACACCTCTTTGGGGTTTTGGGGCCATTCTCAACAAGAATGAAAGGAGAATGAAAAAATATGACAAAGGGGAGAAAGGAAAAAAATGATTTTTGGTGTATTATTTACCAAATGAATGGCTATTTATAGAGTTTGGAATAAGTTTTGGGGTTGAATTTGATTTAGATTAATTATAAATATTATTTTGACCTTTGGATTTAAATTTGAGCAGTTGGATGTGAAATTTTACTGTTCATATTGCCTAAAATTAATCATTATCGTTGATATGTGGATATAGCCGTTGCATTAAAAACAAACAAACAAACAAACAAACAAACAAACTCAGCTTTCAAATTGGGCCATTTGATTGCATCAGCTCTTTGTCCAGATGTTGCCATTTGTCGTGTAGTAAGAATGCAAGGTCTGCCACTTGGGGCTCGCCTATTGTTCCTCTTTCACATGGGCTGCAGAGCAAGGATTTGGGCTTCACACAAATTATCAGTCTAGGAAAAACTTGGATTCGTATTTCACCCCAAATTCCACCTATCTCAAATTTCCACCCCTTAAAATACATGGGTTGGAGATGGGTTTCGGTTTTGAGTTTCCACCCCTTGGGTTGGAGATGGCCTTAGATTAAATTTTATTGAGATAGCATATGGAGAACAAAAGTCAAGCATATCACGACAAAGAAAATCATAGCAGAGGATCTGGATCCCTCTCTCTCTCTCTCTCTCTCTCTCTCATACATGTTTGTGTAAATTTTTGCACAGGGAATATTCACCCCTTGATTCTTCACACCCTAGAATATCATTCTCTTTCCTTTTTCCTCGAACCTTGCGAAAAAGATTGAGGTTAATAGGCCACACCTTGGGGGGAATGGGGTGTTGGTTAAAGGCCCTCCGATGCCTAAGTTAGTTTGATTGGATCTCGAAAAAGATACGATAATAGCTAAAGTGGTCGGAGTTACGGTACGAGAAAACCAGGTGGTCCGAGCCATGTGTAGAGGCGCCTGGCCGTGTGAGGAGAGAGAGAGAGAGAGAGAGAGAGATAATTTTGACATAATTTTGTTAGGGTTTTCTGTTCGGTTCAGAATTGTATATCATTTTATACCCTTATAGCTTATGATTTAGTTATGTTTTTGAGTTAACCTTGTGCTTTTAACCTCTTTTGTGTTTGTCATTCAGTTCATTGAGCTCTAGGTATCACTTGAGGCATTTGAAGTAAAATGGTGAAAACAATGTGTAAAAGCTGAAGACTGAGTTACAAATTCATTTCAAATATATCTTTTTCATCTGTGCTTGGATTGGGCCAATTTACGTGTGCATGGAAAGAAGACATTCTGAACTTGAAGATAGACAGCTCAAAGTCGACATTTGATTGATCCAAGCCCAATCCGTGAGCCCATCAAAATACACATCATGCTGACTTCCAGAATAGCTCATTGCTTGCTTGGTCATGCTGACATGAGGATGAGCTATTGGTTTCTGGATGGAAGCTTGGTCATGCTGACATGATGATGAGCTATGGCTGCTGGTGGGATTAGTTGGTGAAGTGCAGCAACCACATTCTGATTTTCAATTGCAAGTGTTGTATGCATTAGCCATATTGAATTCAGATTTATCACTCCCCTCTCCCTATAAATACCTCTTCAATTCCAGATTCAAAGTGTGCAAGTCTGGGATTCACAACCCCACAATTCAGCCATCCTTCACTCCATTCCCCCTCAAACACTTCCATCATTTTCCCAAACACATTCAGAAATTATCCTCAAACACTCTCACAATCCCAAACACTCCAGCAATCAACCAAAAGCTCTAAACAGCCTCAAATCACCAAAACAACTCCAGCAAACCTCTCTTCTATTTCCCTACGAATTTCATCTTCCTCAGCCATCACCACTCACTCAAACTCATCCCAAATCACCTCCATATCCTTCATACATCCTTCTAGACGTGAGAAAGCTCTTGGAGAAGCATTAGACGTGGAGAAGCACTTGGAGAAGCCTTGGACACCACAAGAACTTTAGAAAAGGGGTTTTTCTACTCTTATTGCATTCATTATGTTTTCTCATTTATGTCTTAATTTCTTTCTCATTATGAGCAGCTAAATCCATAGCTAGGGTTTCAATGTAACCTGACAAGACAATTTCATGTTTTAAGTTAATGTTACCCTTTGTTGATTACTTCTAATTTTCTTGTCTCATTCACTTGTTCTTAGTTGAATCTTTATGCATGTTTAAATAACTGGCCATTATGAACACATGCATGTTGGTTATCTAGTTCAAGTTTACATAAACACCATATGACTCTTGAACCGATTAGTGAATGAGTGGGTAATGCATTTAGGACAAACACCATGTTTAAATGTTTACTTGGTTCCTTTGTGTTCTTCTTAAGCTTAATGGATTCAGATACATAACCTAGACTAAACACCATAGCTAAGTTGTGTTTTCTGAGTACTTGATTAAAACCAAACACCATATGGATAATCATACATAAGAAAGAACGAACTCCAGAAATTGTAATCAACTTAGGTGATTGTTAACTTGTAGCTTGAAATTGGATTGTCATGGTGAAGTTGAACCCCTAGTGCTTGTCTCCTTTGTCTCTAAATTTTCTAAACAACTACTTGCTGGTAACTTGCTATTTTGCATTCCCTTTTAGTAGTTTTCAGTCACTTGTTGTTTTGCATTTCCTTTGTGTAGTTTCCATTCCAACAAACTCAACAAAACTTCATTTAAATTCTGTTTAGTCTTAGAATTACTTGTGAGTCTAAGTAGTAGTAATAAGTGTTTTTCATCCAAGTCTCTGTGGAATGACCTCGTGCTTGCATTCCTATACTATAATTGGTTTGTGCACTTGCGAGAAATAGATAGAGTAAAATCTGTCCAACAAGAAAATGGCGCCGCTGCCGGGGACTTGATTAAAAGTCTTATTTCTATTGCTTACGTTCTTTAGTTTTTCTTTGTTTTCAGGTATTTGCATGTCGAGCAAACCGTTGCTTGAACAAGTTGTATCAGCGGTCAAGAAACACTCTCAATCCGGAACCATTAGGATCCAACCAATCCGTGGTACACAACAACCATCACTGGCTGAATTTGAACAAAGGCTTGTTAAAGCAAAGGAGGCAGCCATTGAATCTATTCTCAATCCCTTAGAAGCTGAAACCTCCAATTCAGCAAGCTCAGAAGAATACTCTTTGTTCAACATCTTTAACTCAGATCAAGAAGAAGAAGAGGAAGAAGAAAAGATGGCAGCTAATGACTAACTTGCTTTGGAGGATCTTGCTCAACCAATCATACCAAATTCACCTTCATGCATCTTGCTGTCCAGAGAAGCTAGAAACTATGAGCTTAAATCTTCTCACTTTCAAATGCTTCCTTCTTTTTATGGTTTACCTAACGAAGATCCTTTGGCTCACATTAAAGAATTTTATACTGTTGTTTGTACTTTGCCTTTGAAGGATGTGTCTGAAGCAAATCTGAAGATGAGGGTTTTCCCTTACACTTTGAAAGATAGAGTAAAGACTTGGTTTATGTCGTTAACCCCTGGATCACTAACCACTTGGGATGCTGTTGCTAAGAAGTTCTTGGAGAAGTTTTTCTCTGCCCAAAAGACAGCCACCTTGAGGTCCAAGATTTTCAACTTCTCACAACATGATGGCGAACCATTCAACGAATGCTGGGAGCGTTTCAAAGGAACTCTAATGCAATGTCCACATCATGGGTTACCTCTATACTTACAAATGCAAATTTTTTATGATGGACTAACCGAAACTTGTCAATCTACTGTCAATAATGCTGCAGGTGGAGCTTTAAAGAAAAAGAATGCTCAAGAGTCATATGACATATTTGAGATGTTGGGATCCAATGCTCAACACAAAGATACAAGAGCTAAGGCTGGTATCTATGAGATTAGTCCTAACAATGAGCTTGCTTCACAGATGGCTAGTTTACAAAGGAAGCTTGATGCTGTGCTCAATATGGTACCTAAAGCTCCTCAAGTTGAAGTTTGTGCTATTTGCAATTCTCAAGGACACTCAACTCCCATGTGTTCAGCTAGTAATGCTTATCCTGAGTTTGTCCAAGAACAAGCCCACATGATGAATTCTTACAACCAAAGGCCAAGAAATGATCCCTTCTCAAACACTTATAATCCTGGTTGGAGGAATCACCCAAATTTCTCTTGGAGCAACAATCAAAATAAAAATCAAGCAAGTTCATCATTCCAGCCTAAACCAAGTTCATTGGAGGACACAAGTCAAGATGTTGGCCCAAAATACTTTGCAATTCCAGCAAACTACTAATGGTGCTCTTCAACAACATTCTGCTGCCCTTACTAAGATGGAGATTCAATTGGGACAAATTGCTGATTCTTTGAACCAAAGAGAACCTGGAAAATTCCCTAGTCAGCCAAATGTGAATCCCAAGCATCATGAGCAAGCCAACGCAATCTCAGTTCTCAAAAGTGGTAAGGTTATTGATAATAAAGTTGGCAAAGTGTTTGAATCCTTAACTCATCCTTCTAATTCACTTGATTGTTTTTCAATTGATTGTTTGGATTCCCTGGTTTTGTCTAAGTTTGTGCAGGCACAATCTGATGATGCTTTAGAAATTGTTTTGACACAACCTTTAGGTGAGCTTGATGATGAATCTGAATTCCAAGAAGTGGTAGCTGCCCTAGAAGTGTACCAGCCATTTCCACCAATTTCTGGGTTACCACTTGAGCCCCTTGATCCATGCTCTACGAAGTTGGAACCATCCAATGGCATGTTCAAAGTTACACCCCTTGCACACTTGAAGAAAAAGAAAAGGAAAAGGAAAAGGAAGAGGAGAAGAAGTTGGGTGAACTATCTTGAGGCGATTGATCTGAAACCCCCCAACTCATCATAAGCTGATTGCATAATGTCTTGCCAAGACATTAACTAAGGCGCTTCTTGGGAGGCAACCCATGTGTTCAAGAAGAAGGTGTTTGTTAGCGGTCGACCTAATCGCATCAAGGGGAAGTTTTTCTCTAAACCTTCTTCTTAACTTTTCCCTTTATCATTTGCATGTTCTCAATCATCTTTTCTATGCTTTAACATTGAGGACAATGTTCAATTCAGGTATGGGGGGAATGTTTTCAATTTTCGTTCATTTATGTTTTCAGTTTTCTTTCATTGTGTTTTCAGTTTTTGTTCATTTTTTTTAGAAGGTCATGCAATCAATATTATGGAGCTGCCATTGAGGTTTTCATATTAGAATTTTTGCACTTCACAAAGCTTTTGCTCTTAGAATTCTGGTGGCTAAAGTACCATGCTCAAATTCTTGAAGGAGAATAGTGGAGACTACCCTAGTAAGCCATATCGAGCCTAATCGCTTTCTTGAGAGGGTTTAAAGTGTTCTATTTCTCATCCATACTTATTTTCTTCAATTCACTCTAATTGATCTCATTGTTCCATTTTGATTGAATACTAAGGATGATTCTCTTTTGCAGATATCATGTGCTTGCTCTCATTCATGAATGAACTCATTGAAGTGATGCTAGGCTATGTGTGTATAACCATTTTGTGTGCTTTCTTTTCACCATACCTATATGTGTGTTCCATCAGCCCTCTTGAAGCCAAACACTTCAAGACCTTTTCTTTTATCACCCTCATCATTTTCCCTACCTTTGTATCTCAATCTGAGATATTTAACCTCTTGTAGCCATACCCTATAACTTAGAAATATACCAAGGTGTGCCAAGATAAGTTTGAAGCATTGAAGTTGCTGCCATGTACCTAAATGGAAATTGGTGTGTATCTGTGCAATAAAGTTAAAGAAGATGTAGATCAAATCAGCAAAGATAAATGTGTTTTGATTTGATCTAAAGTGTGAAAAATAAAGTCTATGCCAGGAGATACCACAAAGTTTGCAACCATGCCATTCTAAATCAATGATACCTTGCAGATTAATGAAGCATGCAACCATGGTATGTTCTTAAGTTACTTGTTTTTCCTTCCAATTCTTCCATTTCCCCTAACCTTAGCATTTCATTACTGTTGCGTAGATTTCAGCTGCACCAAAATGGATTCAGCTGCATCCTCAACTTGTGATACTCGCAAGTGCACGAGCCGTTGGTAGTTTAGCATATGTAAGTGCGAGGTCGATTCCACAGGGATTGGTGATTGAATGATCCAATTCAGTTTTCCTACACAAAACAGAAATGAAAACAAAAGAAGCAAAAAAGGTTTTGTAAACTTAAGAACATGGAGACTTTTGGAAGAAAGGAGAGATGTGTTTGAGAAATGGGGAATTTGTAAGAGAATGTGTGAGAACTTGGGGAATTTGGAAGAGAGTGTTTGAGAACTTGGAGAATTGAGAACTTAGGGAAGGGAGAGAAAGGTGTTTGTGAAGTGTTTGAGACATGGAGACTTTGATGAAGGAATGGAGAAGTGTTTGAAGACATTTAGAAGAAGAGAGGGGGAGAAGTAAGTGTTTGAGAATTAGTAAAAGGAAAATGAAAAGTGTTTGAGATTTAGTACAAGGATCTTGTTACAACAATTGAGAACTACAAATGGAAACTAAGAGAATTTGAGGGAGAGAAGGGAAGAGAGCTCTAGAGAAGTGTTTGAGAGCTCCCCCCCTTGGGGTGTGAGAACTTCCCTATTTATAGGCCTAGGGGAAGTGAAAATCTGAATTATACAATAGGTTTACCTACCACACTCACTTCACCAACTTACAACACTTAATTCACCTAACACACTATTGCATTTGAAAACAATTCCTCTTGTCTTTAGGCTTAGTGTTGCAACTCCCACTTCATCATCTTTTGGCTCATTTGGCTGCTGCAAAATTCCACTCAAATATAGGTATTGAATATGTTTCACCAAACTTTCCCACAATCAACAACACTTCATCATGCATATGTCATGCATGACAATGCATTGCAGCCAGCTTGTAGGCTCGTTTTGGGCTTGTGGTTCCAGTCTGAAAAATCTGGAAAACTATGTATCTTGAAGCTCTTTGTCTTATCTTTCCAAGCATATGCAGCCCAACTCAAGGAAAAATCGGAAAGGCCTTCAAATGTGATTTTTGGCCCAATAACGCAGATGCTGCCGAATTTGACCTTAAGTTGCCAAAACATGTATAACTTTCTCTAGAAGACTCGGAATCATGAACCGTAAAATTCTACAGAAAATAGACTTCCGTAGCTTTCCAATGATGTATGGCTCATTATCTGGTTCTTCTTGAGCAAGTACAGTCCAATCCGTGAAGTTGACTGATCTGCAGACACTGTTTTGAGCTAATTTGTCCTCAAAATGCAATTAGTGAGTCTCAAGCTTATAACACTGAAACAAGCACAAAACTTATTAAAAGCACAAGTTTAACTAAAAAACATAACCAAATCATAAGTTAGACGGGTACAAAATGATATGTAATTATGCACCGATCAAATACCCCCAAACCTAGATTTTGCTAGTCCTCGAGCAAAACAAAAGGAAAATAAAAATAAAAACAAATAAGAAGTTAACTAGACCACTTTCGTAGGTAACTCGATTGCATTTAGCGTATGCAACAAGCCTTTAAACCTCTAGACATCCCTAGTAGGAGGAGTTGTGTCTCCTGAGGGTTTAACAATACAATACCCACAAACGTTTTTCTAACTCTACAGAACAAAAAATGGTTAGAAAACTTATTAGATTTGTTAGTCCTTAAGCAAAATAACAAAATCAAAAATAAAAATAAAAACAATCACAAAACACAAAACACAAAACACACAAAATCAAAATAAGACTCAAAACAACCTTTCCGAACATTTTTGAAGAGAAATGATTCATGCACATGACTCAAAAGTTTTAACAATAAAAGCTCAATTTTAGACATTATTCACAAAGCGGCAAAGTTCAAAACATAATATGCTCAAAGTGTAGTAGTGTGATTGCCAAATGCAACAAATTCCCCAATCTTAGTTTTCACATAATTTCAAAAATCATACAAAGCACAAGTTCAACTTCAAATCTCACCAAAGTTGTCCTCTCACAAATGAATCACTCGGAAGAGGGTTACAATGCAACACTCAGTTATAAACATGAGAATAGAGTTAAACCATAAGGGACTTAACTCGCAATAGAAAGATGAAGAACTTGCATTAATATGATCTCAAGAAGGATGTCAAACACTTAAAAGTAAAAAAATGAATGCAATTCAACCACATGACATTTAAGATCAATTTAGGTCTTTAACATAGGTTGTAATGGGGACAAGGGTGTAAGGTGAGTAAGAAATGAAGGGTATGGATAAAACAAAGTCCAAGGAACTCAAAATATTACAAGACTTCGAATCATCACAATGAGAATTTATTTTTACATGATCAAAACTCCTTATACCTTCATTTACAATGATTCATACTCCTTTCCTTTAATTGAACAAACACCAATTTATTTTGAAGGCCCAAAAATGAATTTTCAATCAACCACCACTTAATCACAACTTTACTCTTTTCTTTCACAAATTGTGTGAATATATATTTTTTGAAATGTAATACCTCTTCCCAAACCTAGTATGAAAAACACATCCCAATTAAAACTCATGAGTTCCTTAGAAAGGTAAATATTTGTTTTTCAGGCTAAGGCGAGGAAATATAATTGGTAAATGAAAGAAAAGGTTTACATGTAGGCTCAAAATGGTTAACAATGGAAAATCATGCTTAAGCATGCATAAGGTTAGCTTGAAAGGCACAAACGATCCAAAGAGGGCCTTAATATCATTTCTTTAAATGTCATGAAGTCAAATTGCATAAGAATGAATGACTTTTAAGTGTTCAACCAAATCAATGAATAATGAGATCAAACAACAACTTAGATGACAAGAAATTAAGAGTATGTGTATAACACTCATGAATTGAAGTACAAGGCTCAAAATCTCACTTTATATGGTTGGTTATATAAGTCTAATTTATGCTTCATACAATTCTTTTGATCATGCAAATCCTTTAATTGGAAAATTATGAAACAAATGGCAAGTGTAAAGAAGGTTTCAAACATATCATGCTAGAACAATGCCAAATTTTATTTTATTTTATTTTCAATTTCAATTTTTTTTTAAAATTTTTTTTTAAATAAAATAAAATGAAATCCAATTTTCATTAAAGTCATGCAACATTTATCATAATCTCATCATATGTGTGCGGAAAGTGACTCAAAAACAAAATAAAAATAAAAATAAAAGCAAGACTCAAAAAAAAAAAAAAAAAAAAACAAGCAAATAAAAAAAATTTAAATTAAGGAAAAACCAAATTTACATGCTAAACTCTAATACCCCCAAACCTAGAAATGAACATTGTCCTCAATGTTTAAAAATTAGCCACAAACAATGTCATAACAAGAAATGAAAGGCACTAAAGTAAATAAAAATCATAAAACACACAAGAATTAAAATACACAAATAAAAATAATAATTACAAAAATAAAAATTACAAAACAAACAAATAAAAATAAAAATGAAACAATAAAACACTCAAAACAGTAAGCCCTAAACAGATAGTCATACGCAAACTGAAACCCAAAACAAAAACAGCCCAAAGCCCAAAATGAAATTAACCCACCTTGAAACCCAAACAAGGTGAAAAATCGACCCAAAATAAAATCCGAAGCCCACACGTTTTTTATTGTTTTAATTTAATTCAATTTTTAGTTTAAAGATGAAACGTGAATTGGGAGTGCAAAGGCGGGATTTCAGAAAAGAGAAAATGTGGTCCCTGATGTTTCGACAGAGCGAGACACGCGTCAACACATAGAGGCGCCGCAAATCCACCAGCGAAAATTATGAGCCCCATGGAAAGTAGAGACGACTTTGCTGAACGCGTTCGTTCAGAAAAGACATCTCGTGATAAATGAGTTGGGTATGGTTGGAAAGAGAGAAGGTGGTGGGACTGGAGGAATGCTGGAGATTCAGAAATGCTAGACGCTGCACTGGCTAGGGTTTGTCAAAGACTATGTCTATAAGAAGGAAAAAGAAGGGGAAAACAAAAAACAAAAAACACAAACTCAGAAACTCGAAAGAGAAAAGAAGCAAGAAAAAGAAAAAGTGAGAAATCAAATGGCCTCTTCCTACCCATTTTCGTTGGATCTCAACCTAGCTCCAGCGACTCAGACATGGGGCCAAGCAGTGGCACCAGGATGGGTACCCTACTTTGCCTCCGCAAGGGGGCCTGTGACTGTCAATGACTCAATACTCCTGGACAACGATGTCGCCATTGGAGTTGGAAGAAATTTAGTAACTCCTAAAGATATACGTGTGTTCGGGACAAGGGATGACAACCGGGTCACGAGTGATGCCCTGGCACTGAGCGTGAGAGTACAGCATGTGTTGCAAGTTTGGGTCATCGCCTACTGCGAAGTCCCATGAGGTAGAGATTCTGAAAGGTCAGTTAGCGGCGGAGCGAAGTATGGTTGAAGAGTGTCAGAGTGCTATAAAAAGCTTGAAAAGGGAGAGGGCAAGGATAGTGGAGGTGAATCGACACCAGCTAGAAGTATTGCGGGACGAGAATAAAAGCCTATCAAAGATGGTAGAGTTGTATTCTCGCGACATGCGAAAGCAGCTGGAGGAGCTAGACAGACCGGGTAAACGCAAGCAAGCAGATCGCGAGAGTAGTTATGCTCAAGCTAAGATTGCGATCTTTGGGAGCTCAAGTGGTGAGCCCCAAGAGGCTGTACGTGAAGCCCCGGAAGAGGATAGCCAGAGGGCCAAACTCAAAGCTCCTATGGTCGAGACACCTAGCGCTGAAGAAATGATTTCTACGTTTTTATTTTTTTTGGTTGTTTTTGTTTTTGTTATTTTTGTTTCAGAAATAAAAGAGTAAAGTTGTAGAAGGAAAAAGAAAGAGACAAAGAAAACACACTTCCCAAACTTAAATCAAACAAAAACGACAAACGGGAAAAAGAAGCACACTTCTCAAACTTAAATAAAACAAAGACGACAAACGGGAAAAGAATGCACAGTTCCCTAACTAAAATAAGACAAAGATGATAGCCGAAAGGGAAAGGCAAAAACACAAAACACTAGAAAATGAAAGTAACGGGCAAAAACATAAAATACCAGAAAACACGGAAGTAAAAAGAAAAGAAAAGTGAAAGTTAATGTGCTCCCCCTTGAAGCGATTAGGTCGAGCATGCCCGGGAATTCCGAAATGGTGTTGGCTCTCTCTATTAGTATATGCTTATTTAAACCACATCTCTGCAAGCGGATGATACCCAGCATTTCTTCCTGCAAACTCAAGGAAAAACATCAAAAAATTCAGAAGCAAAACAAATGGCATCCTCATGCACTCACCTTGATGATCTCAACCTTGAGCTCTCACTTGCACCACCGAATGCCCGGATAAGGGCTCGTCCAAACCCTGTCTTCCCAAACTCCACATATCATCACGGTACGGCCTCAAACTTTGCTGAGGTAATACCAAACTTTTCTGAGGCAGTGCCGAACGGGCAGTGCTGCTGGGCAGCATGATTGGCAGTAAACTCACATCAGCAGATCACCTGCATGTGGCACAGAGGTCCGACAAGGCTGCAGTGGAGGAGTCCCACAATTTAACGGTGCTCCATGCGGTCTCAGCTACCAATTTGGGTATGCGATTACTGGCGAGGACATGGGAGTGTGCCGCGCTGAGCGAGGAAGTAGCTTCCTTGAAGGCTATGGTGGCGGACTCCAGAAGCGGCTGTACTGTGCCAATCAGCATGTGGAAGCACTGCAGAGAAAAAATGAGGACCATGTGGAGCTGCTGCAGATTCTGCAAGTAAGAGAGAATAGAGGCATGCCATGAAGATGAAGATGAAGATGATGAAGAAGATGAAAATGAAGAAGAAGTTGTTGTTTTTGTTTTTGTTTTTTTTTTTATTTTTATGTTTTTGTTTTTGTTTTGTTTTTATTTTTGTTTTTGTCTGTAATGCAGAATTTGAAGTGAAATAAAAATGTGTTTTAACACTTAGAAACTAACTAACCATACCACGTAAATAAATACATAGACTAACTTAACCAAACAAAAACAAAAGACTCAACAGAAAAAGAAAACAAAGAAAATAAAAAAAAACTTAATTTAAAAACACACGAATATACAAGCAATTCACGGATGACCAGTTAAGGGCCTCAGAAAACACAGCCAGGGGATCCGGGAAGGTTGGAGGGGTCACAATGGTCCCGCTTAAAACCCAAACTTCTTAGACACCGAAGGTGTCGCCTGAAGAACTCCTAGACACTGTATTGACGGAAGTGCTTCCTGGAGTTACCATAAGTCAGCTCATATGAAAAATCTTTTTGAATTTTTGAATTTTGAATTTTTAGTTTTTAAGATAAGAAAAAAAATTAAGATAAAATGAGACAACAAACCATAAATGAAAATGAACTAAGTACTCTAAACAAACTCAAACAAATGACATAAATTGTTGTACTAAAAGAAACAAACCAAGAAATAAACAGAATTTAAAGAAGAGAAAGGATTGAAATGCTCCCCCTTGAAGCGATTAGGTCGAGCATGGATGCACTTGGAGGTCGCGACTTCTCCCACTGCTCCACACTTCCCATTCTTATGATTAAGGTTGCCATCTCTCTCCATTTTTATTGAGCTATTTAAATTGCTAAAACAAACACAGAAAACTTGAAACAGAATTAAAAGATTAGGAAATAAAAACTAAAAGAAAATCAACACACGTCCAATTTCATGCTTCAAAGTAATAAGCAGCAAAGTAAATCAAACTAGCTTATGAAGTTCGTTCTTTCTCAAATATGATTATCCATATGGTGTGTGGTTTTAATCAAGTATTCAGAAAAAGCATTTAGCTATGGTGTTTAGTCTAAACACAAATTCCGAACCCATTAAGAACAAGAAGAACAATAAAGAACCAAGTAGAATTTAAACATGGTGTTTGTCTTCAATATCTACCCATTCATTCACTAATCAGTCTAAGAGTCATATGGTGTTTATGTAAACTTGGACAAGATATTTAATTAAGAACAAGTGAATGAAACCATAAACTAGAAATAACCAACATGCTACTTGAACCTCTTTTGTGTTGTGTAAGCTTGGGACTAAACCCAGTTCTCTTGCTTGTCATGCAATTGTCCTTGTCAGTTGGACTACAAACACAACTTGTCAATTAACGTCATTAACTTTAAAACATGAAACTGTCTAGTTATATACAAAAAATAAAAATAATAAAAAGTAGGAAAACCAAATAGAATCAAACAATGTTACCGATCCCGGCAACGGCGCCAAAAACTTGTTGTGTAGATTTCAGTTGCACCAAAATGGATTCAGCTGCATCCTCAACTTGTGATACTCGCAAGTGCACGAGCCGTTGGTAGTTTAGCATATGTAAGTGCGAGGTCGATTCCACAGGGATTGGTGATTGAATGATCCAATTCAGTTTTCCTACACAAAACAGAAATGAAAACAAAAGAAGCAAAAAAGGTTTTGTAAACTTAAGAACATGGAGACTTTTGGAAGAAAGGAGAGATGTGTTTGAGAAATGGGGAATTTGTAAGAGAATGTGTGAGAACTTGGGGAATTTGGAAGAGAGTGTTTGAGAACTTGGAGAATTGAGAACTTAGGGAAGGGAGAGAAAGGTGTTTGTGAAGTGTTTGAGACATGGAGACTTTGATGAAGGAATGGAGAAGTGTTTGAAGACATTTAGAAGAAGAGGGGGGAGAAGTAAGTGTTTGAGAATTAGTAAAAGGAAAATGAAAAGTGTTTGAGATTTAGTACAAGGATCTTGTTACAACAATTGAGAACTACAAATGGAAACTAAGAGAATTTGAGGGAGAGAAGGGAAGAGAGCTCTAGAGAAGTGTTTGAGAGCTCCCCCCTTGGGGTGTGACAAGCTAGAGAACTTCCCTATTTATAGGCCTAGGGGAAGTGAAAATCTGAATTATACAATAGGTTTACCTACCACACTCACTTCACCAACTTACAACACTTAATTCACCTAACACACTATTGCATTTGAAAACAATTCCTCTTGTCTTTAGGCTTAGTGTTGCAACTCCCACTTCATCATCTTTTGGCTCATTTGGCTGCTGCAAAATTCCACTCAAATATAGGTATTGAATATGTTTCACCAAACTTTCCCACAATCAACAACACTTCATCATGCATATGTCATGCATGACAATGCATTGCAGCCAGCTTGTAGGCTCGTTTTGGGCTTGTGGTTCCAGTCTGAAAAATCTGGAAAACTATGTATCTTGAAGCTCTTTGTCTTATCTTTCCAAGCATATGCAGCCCAACTCAAGGAAAAATCGGAAAGGCCTTCAAATGTGATTTTTGGCCCAATAACGCAGATGCTGCCGAATTTGACCTTAAGTTGCCAAAACATGTGTAACTTTCTCTAGAAGACTCGGAATCATGAACCGTAAAATTCTACAGAAAATAGACTTCCGTAGCTTTCCAATGATGTATGGCTCATTATCTGGTTCTTCTTGAGCAAGTACAGTCCAATCCGTGAAGTTGACTGATCTGCAGACACTGTTTTGAGCTAATTTGTCCTCAAAATGCAATTAGTGAGTCTCAAGCTTATAACACTGAAACAAGCACAAAACTTATTAAAAGCACAAGTTTAACTAAAAAACATAACCAAATCATAAGTTAGACGGGTACAAAATGATATGTAATTATGCACCGATCAATTACAACCTTGTGAAAGACCTAGCTGATCTTTGAGGATGTATTCATGTGTGATGGTAAGTATGTGTGTATCTCTAGTCTTAGTATTTGATTCCTTTCATGAGATCTAACCAAATTTGTGCTTCTATTTCATACACTCATGTTAAGCTCATAATTTCATACATATACGTACCCTATTTACTTACTTCTTTTGCTTAGTTTCTTAGAATTTTGAGTTATTTGCCTCTCTTTGTGTGTTTTGTAGGCCAATAGAGCAAGAGAGCATAATTCATGCAATTAAAGCATGTTAAGGCCAATGAAACAATATGGTGCAAAAACGTGCAAGAGCTAGAGACTGAGGTGGACGTTCATTTCAGCGTTATCTTCTTCATCCGAGCTTGGATTGGGCCAATACTTGTGTGGTTGGATCAGAGACATTCTGAACTTCACAATGGACATCTTAAAGTTGTCATTTGATTCAGCCAAGCCCAATTCGTAAGCCCTTGAAGCTACACATCATGCTGACATAAGGATGAGCTGATGGATGCTTGGTCATGGTGAGCTAGGCATGAGGTATTGGTTTCTGGATGGATGCTTGGTCATGCTGACATATTGATGAGCTAGGGCTGCTGGTGGGATTTGTTGGTGAAGTGCAACAACCATTTCTGATTATCTAATGCAAGTGTGTTAGGTGAAATTTGTGTGGTTGGTGAACTTAATTGTATAATCTGATTCACCTAACCCTTGTGCCTATAAATAGGGAGTCTCTAGAGAGCTTAGAGAGCCAGAATTTCATTCCATAATTTACACTTCCATTGTACACAAAGAGAGGGAAAGTTGAGAGTCACAAAGGGAGAAGGGAGAAGGCAGCAGCTGGGAGGCTTTGGCCTCCTGGCAGCCATGGAGATGATTCTTTTCCATCTCTAGCATGCTGTCCTTATCTTCTTCTCCTCCCTTTGTCTTTTATTTTCTTCTTGTATTTCCTTTGTTTTACTTTGTTTTTCTGTTATTAGTTGTAATAAACATCTTGCTAGTCTTGTATCATGGTTTGAGTTTATAAAGTTTGATTTCATTCATGAATTCTTCTTCACTATTTTAATGGAGCTGTTTTGCATCCTTTGATTGATCACCTGAGGTTTTATGCGTTATGCTCTTGTTGGGAAGGTTTGGGGATCATCTTCATTCCATCCATTAGCAACTCATGTGATTTGGTTTCTAAGTCTCCTAATGTAAACACCATGCTTGGGGTCCTTGTGATGTTCAATGCAATTTGATCCAAACACCATGGACTTATTTGTGAGCATCTTCATGAGTGAATCAATTTGTTTACTTGCTGCCATAACATGATTAGAACAATTAGGGTGGATTCTAAAACCTCACCATCTTGTCTTAGTTCTTTTCTTTCTTCTTGTTTTGTTTCTCTTGTTTCCATTTCTGTTTTGTGTAGGAAAACTGAGTTGCATGATTCAATCACCAATCCCTGTGGAATCGACCTCGCACTTACATATGCTAAACTACCAACGGCTCGTGCACTTGCGAGTATCACAAGTTGAGGATGCAGCTGAATCCATTTTGGTGCAGCGAATCCGACGCAACAACTCACTTATGCTTTCTTGAGAGAATTAAACCATAGGTTCTGAGTGATTGAGTGTTATCTGTGAGAATTAGAGTCGAAGCATGTTCTCTATTCAAGGTTTGAGTGTGCTTGCTTTGAAGTCGTGTGCCTTTGAGCTATAGCTTCCACTTGTACACACTGATTGATCACCTATTTTGGCAACTCTATGGTGTTGGAGGTATGACTAAAGTTTTCTTTCATTTTCATTAGTTTATTTCAAAGTTTATTTTTCTAACCACTTTGTTTTGTAGAGTCAGGTAAAGCGTTTACGGGTACCGTTTCTGTTAAACCCTTAGGAGACACAACTCCTCCTACTAGGGATGCCTAGAGGTTTAAAGGCTTGTTGTATATGCTCAATGCAATCGAGTTACCTGCGGAAGTGGTCTACTTAATGTTGCATTCCTAAGAGCACACAAATTAATGTGCAAACAACCAATTAAAAATACCCGCAAGTGCACGAATCTATTGAAGTATAGATTATGTAAGTACGGATTCAATCCCACGAAGAACTTGTCGGCTTCCTATAAGTTCTAATTTGAGTACGTAAAGAACACTTAATTGACACACCACAAATGTACAAATGCAAAATGAAAACTAAAAATGAGTAAAGAAGTGTAAAAGAAATGAAACAACACAAGAAAACTAAACAAAAACATAAACAGCATTTTCTATCGCCATTTTATCACCACTTTATAACTTGTGAACAGTGCTGTGAACAGTGAACAGTATCGTGACAGTGACGACCGGTCGTTTTTGCACAGAATCAAAAATTGTGAAATTTGTGATGAGCGACCGGTCGTTGAGAAACAGTGCGACCAGTCGCTTTTTCAGAATCGTTTTTTCTCTCTTTTTCAGTTCGAACCTCTGTTCAGTTTTCGACCTATAACTTTCCAAGCGTACGTCCAAAATTCACGTTCTTTATACGGTTGGATTCAGCACAGAAATTCAAGAACACAACGCGGACCAAAAGTCCAAAACAAATACGGAAACAAATAAAATTCAGTAACAAAGACACATAACGTGTCAAACACGCAACTCACACACACATTTGGGGGGGGGGGTTTTGATTTGGTTCAAGTGATCTATTTCTGTTCCATGTAAGTAAATGGACTTCGAATTTAAATGAGAATGACAGAGATGAATTATCAAGATGTGAAATTAAAATGTAACAAACATTAGGGTTTCGGAATCCACCCTAAACAATTCTACCTATGTTCATAAATACTCAAGTGATGAACTCTAAACGTGTTGATGAAGATGTTCGCAATCAAGACCATGGGTCGTGGCTCAAGACGCAATGATTCTCTCTAATATACGTAAAGTGCATGGTTCGTGCTACAATACTTGTGCCCTCCCCATAACCGAACCTAGGTATGGTTCGTACTTCGAATTCAATTACAAGGAGAACCCATTAAGTTCAAAGAGAATATGAACATCACAAGAATCCTAATAGCATGGTGTTTACATTAGGTATTCAAGAAACCAATTCACATGGATGATTCTTACTTCATCTATTTATTGCTTAGGATAACATGAAGATACACATAACCCCAACAATCTCAAGAAGCATGCTTTCAAAGGTGATCAATCAAAGAAGAACACACATCAAGGATAGATTAATTTGGTGAATTGGAATTCATCAACAATATCCAGAAATTCATACACTCAAGTATCAAAACAATAAGGTAATCATGTTTATGGCTTCAACCTAAGCCCTAGCTATGGAGTTTAGTTGCTCATACTTATTCCAAATACAAAATCAAAATGAAATTAGAAAGAGTTTACAGATTTTCAGAAAATGATGAAAGCTTCAAGATCATCAATGGTGGAAGTCTTCTTCTCCACTTTTCTTGGCTGCACCTTGGCTTTCTCCAAGCTCCAAACTCTCCAAAATCTGCTCTCTAGTTGTCTGCAATGATAGAATGAATTATCTCTCCCGATCAAAACCTCTCCCACTTCAGATTTCCCTTGACTTTCCTTCCCTCTCTCCTCCTTTCCAGCTTTTCTTTTTAGTATTGTATTGTAAAGTCTTCACCAATTGTCTTCTTGTCCCCTTGCAAATGATGAAGCCTTGTCCTCAATAAGATGCCAATTGATTTAGAAAATATCTCAAAGCTAAGGTAACTTCTTGTTACCAAGAGTTATGGTAACAAGAAAATCAAGATGACACAAAGGAGGTAAAAGCTGGCCAAATTCGGATTTCCAGAGCTGTGGTAACATGATGGATTGGTTGGATGGGCAATACTTGTCCAATAGAGCTCAAATTTGGATATGTTGTAGTTAACATCCATTGGAACAAGTCTCATGAAGATCATGACCCCATCCGAGCACCGGAGCATGCTGATCCCAGGCCAAGAAGTTGACCTACGAAAATGAACAAAAACAGAATTTATAACAAATAGTGCACTTTTAGCTCATTTTCATTCTAACCAAGGTAAAATCTAAGAAAACACAAAAAGGAAGTAAAAAGCTATAAAATGTCAAGAACTAACTCAAAATAAAAGGTGAATAACATGAAAAATCTTGTGTAAAAATGAACCGAACAAACTTCCCAAACTTATCTTTTGCTAGTCCTCGAGCAAAACAGAAATTAAAACAAGACTCGAAAACAAAACTTTCCGAACACCTTCCAAAGAGAGAGTGACTCATGCAAATGACTCAAAGGTTTTCACAAGAAAAACACAGTTTACACATTATTCACAGGGCGGCAAAGTTCATAACACAACATGCTCAAGTGTAGTAGTGTGATGGCCAAATGGAACTCATTCTCCAATTTTAGTTTTCACACAACTTCAAAAATCATTCCAAGCACAAATGTAACTTCAAATCTCACCAAAGTTGTCCTCTCACAAATGAATCACTCGGAAGAGGAGTACAATGCAACACTCAATAGTAAATATGAGAATAGAGTTAAACCACACGGGACTTAACTCAAAATAGAAGGATGAAGAACATGCATAACTATGATCTCAAGAAGGATGCCAAACACTTAAAAGCCGAAAAATGTGTGCAAATCAACCACATGACATTTAGGATCAATTTAGGTCTTTATTATAGGTTGTAATGGGGCTAAGGGTGTAAGGTAAGTGAGAAATGAAGGAAATGGATACAATAAAGTCCAAGGAACTCACAATGTAAGAGCATATAATCGTTGACTAAAAGACGTGGCAACATCACGCTTGAGAATTACAATTTTTTTTAAAAAAATTTAATTTGGCCAACCAAGAAACATGAAATTGAATTCATTGCCAATTAACCACAACCTTTCTCTTTTCTTTCACCCTTTGAGTGAAGTACTTTTTTTTTTTTTTTTTATAATTGCAATAACAAACTTCCCAAACTTAGCATGAAAAACACATCTAAATTAAAGCTCATGAGTTCATTAGAAAGGTAAATTCTTGTTTTTCAGGCTAAGGCTAGAAGTAATAATTGGTTACTTGAAAGAAAAGGCATACATATAGGCTCAAGGTGGTTAATAATGGAAAATCATGCTTAAGCATGCATAGGGTTAGCTTGAAAGGCACAAACAGTCCAAAGAGGGCCTTAATATCATTTCTCAAATGTCATGTAATCAAATTGCACAAGAGTGAATGTCTTTTAAGTGCTCAACCAAATCAATGAATAATGAGATCAAACAACAACTTGGATGACAATAAAGAAAGAATACGTGTATAACACTCATGAATTGAAGCAAAAGGCTCAAAGCTCACATTATTTATGGTTATACAAGTCTAATTCATGCTTGATACAATTCTTTGGATCATGCAAGTCCCTCAACTAGAGAATTATGAAACAAATGGCAAGTGCATAGAGGGTTTCAAACATATCGTGCTAGAATGATGCCATTTAGTGAATAACAAATTATTATTATTTATTTATTTATTTATTTTAGCATTTTCAATCAAGTCATACAAACATTCATCACAATCTCATCATATATGTCCGGAAAGTGACTTGAAAACAAAAAGACTCAAAACTGAAAAAGAAAACAAAATAAAAGAAAGCAAGAATTTAAGCGAAACGAAAAAGACTTGCTATCCCTTCCCAAACTTAGAAATAAACATTGTCCTCAATGTTAAAGAATTTAGGCATAAACAATGTTAGAACAAGAAATAAATGGAATAAAGTAAGTGAAAACAAGAACAAACAAGAACAACAACGACAACACGGTTGTAAAATAAAACTAAACAAAATAAAACCAAACAAAACAAAACAAAACAGGTAAGCCCTAACAATAGTCCTACGCACGCAGAAATCAAACCCAAAGAAACACACAAACCAAAATGAAAGCCCAACCCAAACGAAAGCCCAGAAAACGAAGAAAGTAAGTAAAACAAAGAAACGAAGTCAGAAGCACAAAGAGCGAGAACTCGGAAAATAGAAAAAGGTGGGGCCTGATGTCTCGGCTCCTGTGAGTTACCGGGAACTGAAGCGAGGGACGTGTCTTGTGCAGAGGTCCCTCTCACCTTCCCAAGCCAGGATTATTGGCTTCGTAGGAATGTGTGACGACTTTTGTTTCTTGAAAACGAAGAAAGGCAGAAATGCAATTAAGGGGTTAGTGAACGGGTGAGCTGACCTAAGGGGATAGGCCGTAAGGGCCGCCGAAAACGCAGAAGCGCAGTGGCTAGGGTTACGCAGACTAAGTCTATAAAAGAGAAAGAGAAATAGGGGGAAAAACACAAAGACTCAGAAACACACCAAAGAGAAAAGAAAGTTCAAATGGCCTCTTCCTACCCATTCTCGTTGGATCTCAACCTAGCTCCACCGACTCGGATTCGGGGGCCAAGCAGTGGCACCAGTGTGGATGCCCTACTTTGCCTCTGCACGGGGGCACGTGACAGTGAATGACTCCACCCGGGACAACGATGTTGCCCTTGGAGTTGCTAGAAATCTAGTGACTCCCAAGGATATACGGGTGCTGGGAGAAAGGGATGACAACCGGGTCGTGAGCGATGCTCGGCACTAAGCGCGTGCAAAGCACCGCAACAGTCGCAAGTGTGGGTCATCGCCTAATTGCGAAGTCCCATGAGGTGGAGGTGCTAAGAGGTCAGTCTGCGGAGAGCGAAGTGTGGTTGAAGAGTGCCAGAGTATTATTAAAAGTTTAAAAAGGGAAAGGGCAAGGATAGTGGAGGTGAATCGACACCAGCTGGAGGCGTTGCCGGGAAGAGAACAAAAATCTCTCGAAGATGGTAGGTGTTTACGCCCATGACATGAGAAAGCAGCTGGAGGACCTAGACCGACCGGGTAAGCGCAAGAAAACAGATCGTGAGAGTGGTTACACTCAAGCTAAGAGTGCCATCTTTGGGAGCTCGAGTGATGAGCCCCAAGAGACCGCACCTGAAGTCTCGGAAGAGGATAGCCATAAGGCTAAACTCAAAGGTCCTATGGTCGAGACACCAAGCACTGTGAAAAAGTGATTCTAGTGTATTATTGGTGTGCCTGTTGTGTTGCCCTTCCAAGCGTAATATTTTTATTTTTATTTTTTATTTTTTATTTTTTTTTCAGAAATAAAAGAAATGAAGTTGCAAAAGAAAAAGTAGTACACTTCCCAAACAAAACAAAGACGACAGCCGAAAGGGAAAACACACTTCCCAAACTTAAAATAAAATAAAATAAAACACAAAGCACCCAATAAAATAAAAAGAAGAAGAAAGTAACGGGCAAAAACAAGAAACACCAGAAAAACACGGAGGTAAAAAGAAAATTAAAGTGAAAGTAGAAATGCTCCATTCTAAATGCATGCGACCGCAAAATCCTCGTGAAGCGTAGGTATCGAGAGAAATGGCAAACAGCCGGACCACAAATCTCTCATTAGCAGGCGTTATTTAAACCATGCCTCGCAAGCGGAAAGAATACCCTGCATTTCTTTCTGCAAATCAGAGGAAAACCATCAAAAACATCCAAAACAAAACAATGGCATCCTCATGCACTCACCTCTAATGACTCAACCTTGAGCCCTCCACTAGCACCACCAAATTCCCAGAGAAGGGCTCCTCCAACCCCTATCTTCCCAAAATTCTCATACCATCATGGTTCGGCCTCAAATTTCTCTGAGGTGGTGCCATGAGGCAGTATTGCCTCAAGGCATGTTGCAGGAACTAGCCCTGAGATCATCCGTCATGTGGCATCTCGTTAGGCAGGATGGCAGTGGACGAGTCCCACAATCTGACCGTGCTCAATGCGGGTCTCGCACTACTCCGGGTATGCGCCTAACGGCGAGACACGAGAGGTGAGAGCACGGCTGAGGAGGTGGCGGCCGTGAAGCTCAGGTGGCGGACCTGGAGAAGCGGCTCCAGCGTTAAACCAGGAGGTGGAAACACTGCAGAGGAAAGTCGAGGCCCATGTAGAGCTGCTGAGATCTCTACAAGTGCGAGAGTAGAGGCAATTAGCAGAAGTCTAGCTTAGCTCAAAATGCAAAAGAAACAAGTGATTCAGAAATTTATGGTTTTTTTTTTTTTTCAAGTTTGTGTTTGGAATCACATGTTATGGAATGAAAGAAGCATTTGAGCCAAAATTTCAGAGTGTGGAATCATGAAGCAATCTACTTCCCAAACTTAACAAAAGAAAAATAGAAACACAAACAAGTAAAGGAAAGCAAAAGTAAGAAAAAAGAGAAACAACAAGAAATTCTAAATTACCTTGGTTGGAAAATTGTAACCCTAACTCAAAAATAAAATAAAATAAAATAAATAAAACAAAATAAAAGAGAGTTTGAGTCTAGAGAAACTCCACTTTGAAGCGATTAGGACGACATCAAACTTCTATTCACCTTGGGTTGCCTCCCAAGAAGCGCTAAGTTTAAAGTCTTTTGCCGGACTTCCAACATACTATGGTCACTTGAGGGGTTTTGGTTCAATCGCCTCCTTGTGCCGAACATAAAGTTTCTTCAAATCCCTTTGCCATCTAATCAACCCCTTTCGTATTCTTTTCTTTTTACCCACATGAGTAGATTTCAAAAGAAATTTTAAGCGCTCTTCAATACGTGGATTAGATGGATGAGGCACATATTTAGGATTGGGTGGCCTTCCCATTTGAGTAGAAGGAATGACATTGAACATGTGATTGGTGCTTGGAACATAGATGTTCAGCTTATCTTCCTTTAGTACTTCAAAAAAGAATAAGGCATTAGATTAGTCGAAGCACCTAAAATCAATTAATGGTTTCGCAAAAGATTTATCACCAATTATACAAGGAATTGTGAAACTTCCTGGATCTTGTAAATTGGGAGGAAGCTTCATTTGAAAAACAGCAGAAACCTCTTCCGTTAATCCAACAGTTTCGGATTCCTTGAGCTTGTTGCATCCGAAGAAAGGAATGTTGATTTGCACTTTTTCGGAGATTTCCAATATGTCCTAGGCGTGTTGAATTTTTCTAGAACTTATCAACCTGTGAGGAAAAGGAGCATGTAAGATATCTTCTTCAGGAGGTTCACGACATACCTTCTCCTTTCTTGCCCTTCTGCAATTTCATGCTTTGGGATCCACTCAGGTGAGGATGCTGCTTGTTTATTTTCCTTCATGTTGATTTCATCGTTTTCCTTAGGCTCAGTCACTTGTTCAACCTGCATCTTATCATCATTTTGAATCACATTTTCAGAATTATCAACCTCACAAATTACCTTACCGTACTCAAGATAATTGCTTGAACATGCTCATGCCCGGTTGGTATCACTTGTTGGCTAGGCATCATCCCAACTTCCCTTCTACTCAAAGCTTTAGCAATTGCTCCACTTGATTTTCTAGATTGGCTATGGCATTATCTCTCTTCTGCATGTGGGTGTCATTCCCTTGCATGTAGCTTTTTGTCTCACTGATGAAACTATCTGTTTCTAGCCATCAAGCAACAAGTTCTTCCAAAGTCGGTCCTTGAGGTTGTTGGTGAGATTGTGGTGGAGTGTAATGTTGAGGTTGACCGTGAGGTGGACAAGTATTATGTTGGCCTTGATATGGTTGATATGACCCTTCTTGAAAATTTGGGATTGTCGGTCCACCAGAAGTTTCGAATGATTTCTCCACTCCGGATTGTATGTTTGTTGGAAATATTCATTCATAGTCAACTCATTTTGAAATGAGCCAAATGCATTTGCTTCATCCATCCCAAATTTATTGGAGTATTCTTGCATAGTAAGTTCCACAATTTCAGTTGCGGCTGCCATTGGTGATGGTGGAGGTGACTCCTTGGATGTTCCTGAGAAAAAAGAAACAAAAACAAATCAAGATAAAATGAAACAACAATTAATAAACAAAAATAAAACTAAGTACTCTAAACATACTCAAACAAAACGGATAAGCAGCCGTGCCAACTTCCCCACGGCGCCAAAATTGTTGCATTCCTAAGAGGACACAAATTAATGTGCAAACAACCAATTAAAAATACCCGCAAGTGCACGAGTCTATTGAAGTATAGATTATATAAGTATCCTGTTCAATCCCACGAAGAACTGTCGGTTTCCTATAGTTCTAATTCAAGTACAAAGAGAACACTTATTCAACACACCACAAATGCAAAATGGAAATTCAAAAATGAGTAAAGAAATGTAAAAGAAACAACCAAAACAAAAGAAGAAATGTTTGTGAACAGACCAGCGACCGCGTTGCGTTAATGAGCGACCGTCATTTCCGACCCGAATCGAAATGTGAGAATGATATGACGAGCGACCGGTCGTGAACATAACCAGCGACCGTCTTTGGACAATGAGCAACCGGCCGCTCTCGAGTCAGACCGAAATGTGAGAATTGTGCTTGAGCGACCGGTCGTGTCAGCATGTCTAACCGGTCGTTCTTCTTCATAACGTTCTTCTTATGTTTTTCAGCTTCTGACCTTTGTCAGCCTCCGACCTATTCCTCTCCGAATGGAACGTCCAAATTTCACGTCCCTCAGACGGTTGGATTCACAGATAAATGCAAGAACAAATAGCGAACCAAAAGTCCAAAACAATTACTCAAAACAAATAAAATTCAGTAGACAAAGACACATAACGTGTCAAACACGTAACTCACACACACATTTTGGGGGGGGGGTTTGATTTGGTTCAAGTGATCTATTTCTTGTTGCATGTAAGTAACGGACTTTCTAATTTAAATGAGAAAATGGCAGAGATGAATTATCAAGATGTGAAATTAAAATGTAACAAACACGAGGGTTTCGCAAATTGACCCTGAAGAATTCCACCTAATGTTTATAAAATACTCAAGTGATGAACTCTTAAACGTGTCTGATGAGATGTTCGTAACTAAGACCATGGGTCGTGGCTCAAGACGCAATGATCTCTCTAAAGATACGTAAAGTGCATGGTTCGTGCTACAATACTTGTGCCCTCCCCATAATCCAAACCTAGGTATGGTTCATTTTCCAATTCAATGACAAGGAGAACACATTAAGTTCAAAGAGAATAGGAGCTTTACAAGAATCCTAATAGCATGGTGTTTACATTAGGTATTCAAGAAACCAATTCACATGGATGATTCTTACTTCATCCATTTATTGCTTAGGAAAACACGAAGATCACATAACCCAACGATCTCTAGAAGAATGCCTTCAAAGGTGATCAATCAAAGAAGAACACACATCAAGGATAGATTAATTTGGTGAATTGGATTTATTAACAATATTCTAGAAATTCATACACTCAAGTATTAAAAAAACAATAAGGTAATCATGTTTAGGGCTTCAACCTAAGCCTGAGCTATTAGTTTAGTTGCTCACACT